>SKCR01048387.1:0-261511 GCA_019454045.1 Zanthoxylum bungeanum | reverse complement strand
TAACAAGCTCTTCCACGTTCCAAAGAGTCACCCAAGTGTGTGGCCCTCCAAGATGCACGCACCAAAGCCAAAACTCAACGGCAAGACTACGCCTGAGTGCACGGGTATTTTTGCCCTTGGTGCTAGCCTAGGCAAATACCCGCAAAACTTTTAACTCGAGGTTCCTCTAGTCAATTAGATTTAAGGATCCTTAAAATCAGTTGCTTACTCTTAAATTTAGAGCTTGCTCACTTCTATAAACCCAAGATATGAAAGGTTGTTGCAAAAATTTGTGAAGAATTATTTTGGGTTTATATAGTGCTCCAAAGACAACAAATTAATTAAGAATCTGATGTGGGATAAAAGCCAATTTAATCTTAGCCATTGAATCTTAATTTAGTGGTTAATAAGATTATAAAACCCTAATAAGAGTTTGGGCCGAATTGGAATTCAAAATAAATAACACAAAAATTTTACTATTCACGCTACTATTCACGTGAATAGTATTTTTTTAATTCCAATTCCCAAAGTGCCCTATCGTCATTCACCAACCCCTAAGCCACTATGGAACCTCATAAATGATCTGTTCAATAATTAAACATATTGAACCATTTATGAACAATTCCTACAGCAAGCATCATATATGCTGTTAAATATGTACTGTGCACTGTTAACCATTGATTTCGACTTTGTTGTGTGTGACCTTTTTAAGTTCCCCTCAAGTTGGACATCATGAATCGTGATAATTAATCGAACATAAATTATCCTCCGATCAGATGGTCTTTCGATTTCAATGACCAAGGTTGACATCTAGCGACATTGCCAAGGCCCCCAAATGAGAAGGAAAGATATATACCCATTCTGTATGTGATTTACATATGAGTGGCGATTCTGTATCCGAGAGAGTGGCGATTCTCTGTTGTATCTTTACAAACTTCATGTGTTTCAACAACTGACCCAATCATACCCTTATGATCGGCCCAGATTATTCACAAAACTATGACTAGGACATTTAAGAGTAATGGTTCTCATAAGGCGTGGAAGCCATCGTCTATTACTCCAAGGGCTTTATTACAGTGTTGATGATTCATATAAGTTATGTAAGACACATATAATAAAGATTGCCATTTTATTAATTAATGAAAATATAAATACACATGTACATATAGCCCATCCACAAGTTGGGTATAGGGCATATCCCTAACAGGTAGGGCATCAATGTGGATTCCCCATTAGGCCAGGTCAATCTGCAAAGAACGCAGCAAATTGATTAGTTCAACCAAACCAAAAAGTAGAAAAAAGAAATGGAGCAGGGTCAAAAAGACATACCATATCCCAGTATGTCCATTCAGTCGAGGCCGATGTACTCCAATATCATGGGTTCCGAATAAACCCATGGTAGCAGCATCCCAGCGGGACAGACTGGGAAACACAACCATATCCCAAGAGATCGGGAAGGGTCTTGCAAGAACGCCAAACTCATAAGCCCAAACTTATGACAAATACAGAATTTGATGTTAGTTGTTACCGATTACAGTGGAAATAGAAAGGAAGTAAGTAGAAGTTGCATACCTCAATCAGAAAGTCGTAACCTTGGATGTACAAGCTACGTCGACACCCTCGATCTACCCCAGGTAAATTTGGTGTCAACGCAGGGGGTACCCCAATCAAACTCTTGCACTATATCTAAATTGTGGAGTGAAGAAAGAAGGCATTGATCCATCGAGCTTATACCGTCGTCGTGAATAAGTGCAGCACGCACAACATGTGCAGCATAAACAACCAGACTAGCCGGTCAACTTCCTATGCATCTTTGGAAGTCTTCCCCTCCTAATAGGATCATAACTTCTCGTAAGCAATGACTCTAAAGTGGACTCTCGGGAAGAACCTCAGTAAGTGATGAATATGCTTTGACTGAACTGTAGGCAGGGAAGGCTACAGTCAAACTCCAAGAGCTGGCCCTCGCAGGAGATGCATGCCATGTAGGTAAAATCTCCTTGAGTGGTAGTCATTTCCCCTCTGGTAGGTGAAACATGTGGGTAGAATCCTCCATATCTCCACAAGGGTCTGCAACGCCCGGTTTTCATGTTTAAGGAAGCCAAATGAAATACAACGGATGAAATGTGTGAATTCTATAATATCTATTCGAGCCTGAACCTCTGGATATGGCTTTTCATACTATTTTTTAACACTAATGAGGTTACCAATAGCCTTCAAATACGAGGCATCAAGTTGTAAAAAAACAAATATCAGATTAGCAGAAGGGGCAGAAAATAGCACAACACAGTATAATACAAAACCTATGGACTGGCACGACACATGAGAGATTGACCGGATATATGGATGTTCAATTCCGTACGAGCGGTCGGATATGTAAGGTATACCCGGCGGTTATGTAAGGTATACCCAGTCGGATATGTATTACAAACACAGTTTTTTAAAATAGAATTTTCTAAGGCCTAGATTACACATAGACTAGGTTATAGATGCCAATTGAAGTCTAAATGTCCAACCATATGTTTTTTGATTCTAGCGGATGTACACATATATTCAGATGGATATGCAATCATCGCCGGCAGGATATATGTGGAAAACTTTGAAAATCATAATATTGGGGGTGAGTTTTGTCCTAAAAGAAGACAATGTGGGCAAATATTACCCAAGAATGGGTACTAATGTCGAGAAATGGGTGCTCACTCTAGACAAGTCAACATGAGACATGAAAAGATCCTGCTAAAAACACCCAAGAGTGAGAGTAGAAGACCAGACAACATCAGAGGACTTGCGGGTTTATAGAGCTAAGAATGAAGCCTAGCGAGATCAAGTATCTCAACACCGATCGATGCATCAGAGGACTTGCAGGTCTATCAACTATGGGAGTTGGGAATAAAGCCTGGGGAGATTGAAGTATTTCAGCACCGATCGAGGAATCAGAGGACTTTTGGGTCTATCAACTATAAGAGAATGGAATGAAGTCTGGCGAGATCGAAACATCCTCAATTAGGCATCGACAAGATGGAGGGTCTACTGGGCAACAGCAGATATAGTCAGACGATGCCAGACGAGCCAGGTAAATGAAAATGCATACATGACTTTGATAGGCATGTCACTGCCACACATTGCACAAGCCTACCAAAGTAAGGGTGACTATAGACACTGTGTTTTAATGGCCCGATGATGAGTCTCTTGTAAGGGCATTGTATGAGAGTCAAGGAAGATTATAAGGTTTAAATATTAGATAGAAAACCCTCGACATCCGGATGGATATAAACCATAAGCCCGGCCGGACATAGCCATCACCTCCGACCGGAGACACCTCCACATCCGCCCGGACATGTGTCGCATTTTCAGTTTTGTAGAAGAGCCCAATCTCTATCATTTTTAGCCAATTTCCATAAACTCATATTCTTTCTAACTTAAACACTTTCCCCAATTATCTTTTTTCTTATTACCACCTTTCATAATTTTAACTTTCCCTTCTAAAGAGATTGTTTCCCCCATCTAAACTAAGCAACCATCACTATAAGAGGGGGGACCTTCACACAAACAAGTGATCTTTGGCCAAGTTTGAATTCTAAATTCTTAAAAACCGATCCTCAACAAAAAAAATAGTGAAACACTCACCCAACCACAGCAAAATAAAGACCTAAGATAATCTCTTGAATCACTTTAGTAGATAAATCCAACAATCAACCAAGACCGTCAAAAGTGTTCTCGAGGCTGAGATGCACCTAAGGTAAAACCTAAAAGCCCTATCACTTAATTCTGCATTTACTATTCTGACATGGTATATCCGGCCAAATACACCTTCACATATGGTCGGACATACACTAGTCATATATCGACTTCGGCCGTACATAGACTACATCTGGCAAAATGTTTTCATGTGGTATGTAGGATGGAAATCTAGACGTACATTTCATAGTTGAATCCGAATGGACGGTAATGCGGGTATGTATTTAGGATACAACTCTACATACCAAGGAAATGATGACTATTGATTTTGTTTGTTATTACACATGTTATTTACTATTATATGGCACAACTTGGACTGTTTATTTGTTATTTATTCTGTTGACATGTTTTCCTTTTTGTTCCTTATCATTTTATTATCGTTACATATATTTCTTATGATAATGGATTACACTGCATATCTGGCCAGACTTTTAGTAAGCCCAGCCAGACATACATCTAAAAAGATGAATATGACTGGCCTTTCCTCCTATGTCCAGTCAACCATAGTTAATTTTTTTTTTTCTTTTATTGCTATAACACTTCTCTCTCTCTCTGGATAATTTTTTGTTTTTAAGTTATGTTTGTACTTTTAGGTGTTTTAAATTACTTTGCATGATATTTGCATTATAAGGCATATGATATCTCTTTAAAAACCTTGATATTATACTAGCATCAGTAATGGATGATTCCAAACCACAAACGAGATTAAGGTCGACTTAAGTGCGAAGGTTGTAGTGCAGCCTTAAATTATTCCCAGTGTCTATTATCCTGGGTGCGACTCCTTTATTCTCCGATTAGTCCTCTTGGGCTATTGTACTCTCTTTCTCTACGAGCTGTGAGCTCAATATGTCATGGTCGCCGACGTCATAAGCATATCGGAAAATCCTCCTGCTTCACTCCTACAAATTAACGAAATTTGTTGCGAGGGAATTAAATGATATTAGTGTTTAAACAATTTTAGGTTTTTTGTGGTGTCTTTATTATATTCCGCGTCCGAAATCTAATTTTAATTCCGCGTCGAAATCCAATTTCGTTTAATATATCGAATATATTAATTAATCGATTAATTCCAAATTAATCGTTATCTCTCTCTTTAAATGATATTTTATCCTAGATAAAATATCTCCGCTATTAATCCCAGATTAATTTTCTCTCTCATCAAATTAATCCAGATTAATAAAAGTGCGAGTCATACGTCATCGGTGAATCTTTGGGAAGCGACCCATGAGATCCCCAGATATGTTGGCAGTAAATACGGTCGTCGGACTATCCGAACACGTAAGTACCTAGTACTACGTTTGTACCGATTTACAAGACAAGGTTGGCTTCTAGCAAAGCGCCATGCCTACCCAATTCTCCAGAAATATCCTTACAGGAATAAGGATCTATATCAGGCGTAGTATACGTAGTATTGCGTATTTCGATCCAGTATCGGATGATCACATGCAGGGCCTAGGGCTGGTACAGTTTCTGCCCCGTACGAAGCATATATCGGATTACGAGCAACTAGTCTCTTTATTATCAGATAATCATGACCAAGTCATATTATCCCGACGGTTGCAACCTTTTTAGAGAACCAGTTCTGTATCCTTACGCGATCATCATCTCCATATGACTGGAGTGATACTTCCGTCTTGACATCACACCCAACACACTACGATTCTCAATATACCCAGCAGAGGCGTACACAGAACCTTTAAAGCCCTGGACGACCAAACCAAAGTATATTGATTGTCGCAAGTATTAGCGGTGCAAGTCTCAGGTTAAGACCAAATACACCTACCCTGATTTCGGACTTCCATAGACACATAGTCATACTACCAATGGAATTCCGAGGGGGTCTATCCAGAGCGAAGCTGTTTCCCGTACCATCGGTAAAACACAACCCCTCCTATTACACTTGCATGAGTATCCTATACCCAAATATATGAGAACTATGCCGTTTGTGCCCTCACAACGCGCACAAGTGTAATACTAGTCTTTTACGTATTTATCGATGTCCAATCTCGATAATACTCTGACTAGGGATATTTAATGATTTATCCTTCGTGGACTGATACTGTCTCATATCATTCTCAATCCAGGAACAAATCACAGGGACCTAAGGACCTCCTATTTATATATCTAGGTGATCTAATCACAATGATAAGAGCAATCTCCTTTGTCACATAGTTAATTTGTACAACAACACCATGATCTGTACAAATAGTGACGCTATGGGTCATAATTGTCCAACAATCTCCCACTTGGCCTATAGCCAGTCACTCGAGTGTCTGACACCCGAACTATGTACGGTTGGCTCAAACTGCTGAGAAAGGCTTTCGTCAGCGGATTTGCATGATTATCATCTGATGTATTTGATCATCACATCGCCACGATGTATGATCCGAACGAATCAGATGAATATCGAAGTATGTATCTGGATCGTTGATGAGACCATTAATTCTTTAGCCTGTGCTGACGCCTAGCTCAGCTGCTAACAGAAACTATATCTAATCTAATTAGATTTTTTATCGACCCAGAAGGCTTCTATGCTGCCTCAGCTGCTAGCAATAACCCGTTTGTTTTTTTATTCGGTAACAGTATCTTGCTTGGAAGATTTCCAGCTCACTGTTCCGTTATTCAAACTTTATAGTACCGTTTGCGACTTTAGTCGTCTTTATCGGTTAGGAAACTTGCACAGTGATCCCAGTCACTTCAAGTTCTCATCTCCATAGTATAAGACAGCATCCTTAGTTCTCTAAGATACTAACGGATGTTCTTAACATCAATCCAGTGACTATCACTTGGATTGGCCTGTTTGTGAATCCATATGCTCAAAGCGTATGAGACACCAGGTCGCGTACATTTTTCAATGTACGAGTTTCTCGGAGAGTTTTCAACAACTTAATCTATCCCAGTAGATCTTTATTCCTTGAATAAAGGTTGTTTTCTCCCAAGAATTCTACGGAGAATTTCTCGAAAGCCAAGCTTTCACCGATAGTTTTATGGAATATCATTTCCAAGAAATGACATATTATCATTATTTATAGGACAGCCACTGTCAGTGCGCTCCCACTAACCCTCTTATATACACAAGAATCATTTTCGTTTTGAATTAAATCATAAACTATTATAATTACATCAAAACGATAATTCCAAGAACCTATGCTTGCTTCAATCCAAACATGGATCGAATAACCTGCAAACCTTGTTTGCTAGTTTTGGTACGACAAAACCGACAGGATGTTGTAAAACATCCTCCAAAAGGTTTCCTTTTCAGGAAAGCGATTTTCCCGTTAAGCTGACATATTTCATAAATGAAACATGCAGCATTAGCAAGCATTATCCAAATGGATTTACCGTGGCAACAGGTAAAGGTTTGAATCGTAATCAACACAATGTTGATAACGATACCTTTCCGCTAAAAGCCTAGCTTTATACGTTGGTATGTTGCCATCCATGTATGTCTTCCTTGAAGACTATATAGTACCAATAGGCACAATGCCTTGCGGTACATCAACTAGTATCCAAACATAGTTGATATACATGGAATCCATTTCGGATTCATGACACTTTGTCATAATAGGGAGTCGATACCTTGTATCACTTCCTCATACGTAGTCAGTTGGTATACCTCAATAAGATTGACATCTTTATGAGGTGAGATCAGAAACCCATACCCCAGGTTGTTTTCTGACTCTCTCCGACTTACGCGGTTCTTGTGTATTCGAAGATTACTGGTATAGTTTCATCATCCTTGATGAACTATTTGTGTTCCATTAAGGAATCGGTGCCTGGAATAGTATTACTCCGATTTTCATCGAGTTTTACTATCCTCCCACTTACCACTGCATATCGGTATTCCTCTTAGGAAAACGCATGGTGAGCAACAATCTAATTGTTCTCTCTTGAGTTGTATAAGTACTATACTTTGGTATCCCTAGGATAACCTACAATTGGCACTTATCCAATTTGGGTTTTAGTTTGGTATCATCCAAACATATGCCTAGCATACCCAAATTTCAGGAATGAGAAACCCGGTTTCTTTCCTGTTCATATCTAATATGAAATCTGTCAAACAGATTTTATGGAACCTTATTCTAAATAAGTTTTGCACTGTTAAAGCTTATCCGTTGAAGGAAATGGTAGCTCAGAGCGACTCATGATTAACCTTATCATGTCCAACAAATTTGGTTACTCATTCGGACACACCGTCAAATTGACGTGTTCCGGGAGGAGTCCTCATTGAAAGAATACTATACTCTTTCAAGTATATTAGAAACTTATTGCTTAAGTATTTTCCATTACGGTCTTACCGTGACGGTTTAATACTTTAGCCGATCTGTTTGTCTATTTCGTGTCGAAACTTTAAAAGTTTCTGATTTGTGTTTCAAAAGACACATAACCATAACGCGATGCCACATCCGTAAAGGTCACGAAATATTCATATCCACCTCTAGCCTAGCTAGACATGGGCCCACTTGCTTCACTATGAACTAGGGCTAACAGATCGGTGGCATTTACACTTTTACCAAGTAAATAGTGTTTTAGGCACTTTGCCCAATAAACTAGATTCGTAGACTTTATTTGAATGGAATCAAATTAGTCCTAGTACCCACTCTTCAAAAGTGTGGATATACGAGTCTTGTTTAATTGTGTCCCAGACAACAATGCCACATATGTTTCTTCTTCTGATCAAATCAGTTTGAGCTATTTGTTTGTCATGTTATATGTTTGAGATTTATTTATATTCAAAATATAAATTCTGTTATTCACATCTAATGTGTTTATCTCAATATCATCTTTATATAATAAAACACTTTAGTGTTCTAGAATATAAAGGTTCAACCGCAGCGGGTTAAACACTGATATAAGATAATGTATCTAGTCAAACTAGTTACATTATAACAGTTTCCTAATTTAAGTACACACCCGAAGGTAGTTCCTAAACTTAGGTATCTACGGTTAAAACAGCGACTTTCGTCCCGTTTCCAATTCGCAGATTAATCTCAATTGAAGTCAGTATCCTGCTCATAGCAGATTCTGAACATCAATACATATTTATATGTATCACACTAAGTATTTAAAATCCAATTTAATACTAGTAGTGAACATATTATGACAAACATATTTGAAGTCAGAGCCTTGCTCGTCTTCAATTCCTTCATGTCTGCTTTGTCCAAACGGCAGTCACGCTTCCGCGATCCCGTTTGCCACAATTTAGGCAGACATTTTGGGATATGTCATTTATCTTCCCAGAAGATTATAATGATTTTGCCTTTGCCCTTTTTCACATTCCAGAAGCCTTTGGCCAAGCCTCGGTTTCTAGAATATCGAAGTAAGGTGCGCCTTGCGCTACTTGCCTTATTGCAAATTTTGACTTTGTCTCCTTGAGAATAGTCATTAACTCTCCAAGAGTTATTATTGCAATTTAGTACTTCTAAGATCTATAATAGATCTATGAAGATCCTTCAATTTCATTATCATACTTTAAGGATCTAATCCTTAGTTCTGATTCAGAAATTAAGGAGTCTACTGCGACAAGCTTAATGGATTAAGCACTAAAGTTATCATCACATAAATCTTCCAAAGATTATGCTCTACTATTTGCTTAACTCCGGGCTTAGGCCTAATATGTTATTTTATCAAATAAAGTAACTTATTAGTTTCCAGGACCATCCTGAAATTTATTCCCAATTTGAAAATTAAACCATTTAAATACATTTTCCCTAGGATTATGTTTTAAATGTCAATCTTTCAATTTTATCTTGATTCTAATAGTCCAACTATTTAATCAACGATTTTGGTACTATTTATTATAATGATTACTATAGTCCAACTATTTAATCAACTATAATTAATTTTAAAAAATTTATTATTATAATCCCAATTAAAATCAACTATAAATGAATAGTTTGAATACAGTCCAACTGTTAATTAAAACAACAATTTAAATATTAGTCCAACTAACATTTAATTTATTTGACGAATGATATTTGATTGAGCGCGTATGGCAAGTAATTAAACGAATATTGCAAATTCAATTCTTGCCTCCCACTATTTTTCGGCGAGCCTCTAACCCTCTGTCGAGTACTCGGGAAACCGTGTTTCCTAGTGGGCTAGGATCCCGTTAAATATCACACAATCTTGACTTTGGCCAACAAATTGTATGATAATTAACTAGGTAGATCTCTAAGATCAATTGGATCCAATCCAATTCCTAGATCCAGTAGGGGGACATCCAAGTCCGAAACATATATCTTATATATGCCAATACATCCAATGTATTACCTAACCTTTTTCCTCTGAATCAACTAAGCCTTGGCTTTGGCACAACAAACTTAGTGATCCCAGTTAAGCGCGACCCATTGACCATGGAAAGCTTCGTAATCAATGTCGATGGACAAGAAGTGGTCTTGACTTTGGCCAACAAACCACAACTTGGACAAGACACCAATATGGAACAAAGCTCTCGTGATTCAAACACATCATCTCGACGGACAAAGGCCTTGACTTTGGCCAACAAGCCAATGCCAGTCTCGGATCTTGAGTAAGAATCACTCAATGGAAGGAAAAACGCTTAATATTTTGTGAGGGTTTTTTGAGTGCAAATTGGCAACCAATTTATTATCTTTGTTAAGGTCTCATCATCATACACCCTTAAACATGCATTCTAAACACATAATAAAGCGTATATGATAAAATAATAATGATATGCGGATGGATACTTTACACATTGATCCTAGATCAAATCTCTCTTTCTCTCTCTCTCTCCCCCGCTAGCACATGTATTACTTCTACCCGTTACACACTTCTAAAGAAACCTCATTTACATTGAGGGGAATAGGTGAGAAGAGAATACAAAGAATATGAGGTAATAAGGCTGGACACGCAGGTCCAATTAATAAATCAAATTTATTACAACAATTTCTAAAATTGCCCCACCCATCTAATATCCATCCGATATACATTATTCATGCATCGCAACCATGTATTCACACAAGCATGTTATCAATCAATCTAATCAAATTAATTAATCTGATAATTAGTGACCATCCAATGTTCAAACAACGATTTGATTTTGCTCGAGTCAAACTCGTTTTGCGAATAAGTACTCAAAGTACGAATTCTCGAATTAAATTAAACTACAAAATTAAATCCATTTAATTTGTATTTAATACTAATTCGCTATTTAATTCCAAATTAAATACTACACTTTATTTACGAACCTTTACGACTTAAATTCCAAATTTAATCGTTACGGGTCTCAAAGCCCGATTAACGTCCAACGTCAATTTAATTAAAGTCCAATGGGCTTTTAATTAATTTCTTTAAGGCGTGGACTTTTGGTCAACTCGGGTCAACCCAATAACCAAAGTCCAATCCGGGAGTTACCCCATAAGCCCAGAAATCAATTTAGGCCCATTAGGCCCAATTAACTTTAAAGGTCCATTAGTCGCATTTGGGCTTTATGGAGGCGGTTTTGGGCCCAATTGGATCCAACCAATTTTGCCTAAACCTAACTTAGTACAACCAAGCCCAATAAGCCCAATAACAACACTTAAGCCCAATTTCCAAAAATAGGCCCAACATTAAATTACAAAATTTCAAATTCCCAATTTAATTACACAAAAGTGTATTACATATTAATTACCCAATTAACATTTCCAAAACATCCAATTACCTAATTAATCATGCTCATTAACACAAAACATGTCCAACACATTTCATCAAAAATCAAACCCAATTACATGCTATAGCTCTCTCGGCATTGTAGGGATTTTAAATCGATTTTGATTTCAATCCAATTGAATCCACAATCAACATTAAATCAACATTCCCAATTGATTCAAGTCATCCAATGATCAAAAATCAAAAAATTCAAGACTATTAGGGCTCTAACCTCTCGGCCAAGCTAAGATATTGGGAAAAAATGTTCCAATCACAATTTCATGAAATTGATCCAATCAACTTCAAATCAACATGTTTAAGCATACTCAAACATCCAATTTAATTAAATCATGCTCAAAACATTTTACCCAAATTTTAAGCCCTAAATCAATTTTCATGCTTTTAAATCGCTCTCTGATACCATTGTTGGAGTTCTCTAAGGTCCCCAGGATCGATTACAAGCATAAAATACATGTGAATACAACGAGGGAGTTGCGGAATACTCACATCGATCGGTTGAGCGACGCGCGAGGCAACAAAAATTGATTTATGCTCACTGGACTGCTCACTCACGCAGTGCAATGGCTGTTTGGGCTCCATTTTCGGCCATCAACTTAAGAATCCAAGCTCCAAGCTTCGTCAAATGATTCCCGGCTCATGGGTGGACTTCCCTATCACCTTCGCATGATCCCGGAGTGTGCTAGCACTCTTGATTTTGCCACAAAATCACACTTTGCTTCCCTTCCCTTCATTTTCGGTTCTGCCCAGCAAAACAAAGAAGACAAGCCCTCCATGGTGAGAGAGATAGAGATGAGAGAAAAGAGAGAGTTGTGTTGTAAATGTTTTCAAAACAATTTTTGAATGATAAATACCAAAAAATCAAATAAAATGGTATAAGTCATTTCAATTCAATCAACACTTGAGTGTAACACACTCAATATCAACTTACATCAATCAATCAAGTGTCAAGTCACATCACTCAAAGTGACAAGTGATTTGACGCTTGAAGTGACTAGCGATTTGACGCTTGATGTGACTTGCGGGCCGCACTCGAATTCGAAATGCGAATGCGCTCGCAATAATCCCGGGCTCGGGTTCGCTAATTCCAAATTAATGAATTTTCCGTTGCGACGTAATTAATCTAATTTAAATAAATATCATGCCTAGCATATTACTATTCACGTCGCTAACGAATTAATTCTAAATTAATTCGTTCGCCCGAATTAAAATCTAATTTTAATTCCGCGTCGAAATCCAATTTCGTTTAATATATCGAATATATTAATTAATCGATTAATTCCAAATTAATCGTTATCTCTCTTTTAAATGATATTTTATCCCAGATTAAATTCTCTCTCATCAAATTAATCCCAGATTAATTAAAAGTGCGAGTCATACGTCATCGGTGAATCTTCGGGAAGCGACCCATGAGATCCCCGATATGTTGGCAGTAAATACGGTCGTCGGACTATCCGAACACGTAAGTACCTAGTACTACGTTGTACCGATTTACAAGACAAGGTTGGCTTCTAGCAAAGCGCCATGCCTACCCAATTCTCCAGAAATATCCTTACAGGAATAAGGATCTATATCAGGCGTAGTATACGTAGTATTGCGTATTTCGATCCAGTATCGGATGATCACATGCAAGGCCTGGGGCTGGTACAGTGTGTCTGCCCCGTACGAAGCATATATCGGATTACGAGCAACTAGTCTCTTTATTATCGGATAATCATGACCAAGTCATATTATCCCGACGGTTGCAACCTTTTAGAGAACCAGTTCTGTATCCTTACGCGATCATCATCTCCATATGACTGGAGTGATACTTCCGTCTTGACATCACACCCAACACACTACGATTCTCAATATACCCGACAGAGGCGTACACAGAACCTGTTAAAGCCCTGGACGACCAAACCAAAGTATATTGATTGTCGCAAGTATTAGCGGTGCAAGTCTCAGGTTAAGACCAAATACACCTACCCTGATTTCGGACTTCCATAGACACATAGTCATACTACCAATGGAATTCCGAGGGGGTCTATCCAGAGCGAAGCTGTTTCCCGTACCATCGGTAAAACACAACCTCCTATTACACTTGCATGAGTATCCTATACCCAAATATATGAGAACTATGCCGTTTGTGCCCTCACAACGCGCACAAGTGTAATACTAGTCTTTTACGTATTTATCGATGTCCAATCTCGATAATACTCTGACTAGGGATATTTAATGATTTATCCTTCGTGGATTGATACTGTCTCATATCATTCTCAATCCAGGAACAAATCATAGGGACCTCCTATCATTTATATATCTAGGTGATCTAATCACAAATGATAAGAGTACAATCTCCTTTGTCACATAGTTAATTTGTACAACAACACCATGATCTGTACAAATAGTGACGCTATGGGTCATAATTGTCCAACAGACACTACAAAGCACCAACATCCATCACAGTTACAATATGACTCACAATCAGTTATGTGGCTAACAACTTAGTCATTGTTGTGCCTCAGTCACATTTTATAACTTCATTCATATTGATCACAGTCACAATTAAGAACATCATTACATTACTGACTCTCAGACACATTTGTGACCTCAAATCACACTGCCACCATCAATCACATTGAGCACATCACAATTGTAACCTCATGTATATTATCAACATAAGTCACACTTGAGACTTCAGTCACATTACCGGACCACATTGTGATTGTATTTTTTTAACCAATAATCCAAAATGACTGTCGATTAGATGTTGTATCTTGTGTTTATGTGTTTAGGCACAATCAAAATGTGACTATAAGAGGCTTAATCCGCACATAAAAAACCAAAGAGGAATTAATAATTAGTGTGTATTTAAAATAAAAATATTTGTTCAAAATGAAATGCCCAAAGGTAGATAATTGGTTAAAATATATATGGCCCTGTAAACCATTTTTTAAGTAAAAAAATTATGGTACGTGTGAATAATAACCTTTTTTTCGCTTTATAAAAGTAAAATGTGGAAAAATTGGGTCAATTTTCTTATTATTCAAAAAAATAATTAAAGATGAATAAAATTAAAGAATATAGGATTAAATGTTCTTAAAGTTAATAGATATGTGACGGGAAATAAGATTTTTTTAAAAAATAATTTTCTATTATCTATTTCATCTTTTATCTCAAATATTATTTCCTCATTAGATAATTTGTATCATCTTTTCTAAGTTAAAAATTTAAGTAATAATATCATACCCTTTAATTCGATTTGATAGTAAATCCACCCAATAATTTTACTAATAATACAATGCAAATCATCCACCTAATATTATAAAATGGAGGAGTAATTTTTTGGTGTACGGAGACATGAGTGACGTGGTATCACTAACAAATTAGTAAATGACATGTATGATTTAATATCCATCTTTTTAGTTATTTTTTAATATTTTAGTACGAGTGACAATGGATTATTGAATTGTTGGACAACAGGACAAATAATATGGTACCCAATTCATTGTATTGTAGATTTTCTCTAAATGGAGATATGATAATAAATGGTAATCAAAATGGTACATCAATGATATGAAATATGGATAAATAAAAGTATAATATATTACACCAACTATATCCCAATGTCAATATGATTGAAATTAGGGGTATTCGCGGTGCGGTTCAGGGCGGTTTTTTCGTTTTTTACTTCAAACCGCGCGGGTTAGCGATTTGGGAAATTAGAAAACGAACCGCAAATTTGATAAGGAAAACCGCGGCGGTTCGGGTGGCGGTTTAGCGGTTTGGGCGGTTCGGGCCGGCGGTTTGGATTATAAATTTTTTTAAGAAAATTTTGTGTGTTTTTCACATTATAATTGAAGAAAAAATTACATAATTATCATTTATTCATTACATATTGTTATATGATCATTAAATATCTTAATTTTCATAGTTAAAGAAGAAGAAAAAATATAAAATAATATTTAATTTGAACGCGGGTCGGCGGTTTAGGCGGTTCGAGTCAAAATTTGCGGTTTGGGCGGTTCGCGGTTTGACATGGGTCAAACCGCACACCGACCCGGAATTTGCGGTTCGATTCGGTGCGGTTCGGTTCGGTGCGGTCCGCGGTTTGACCCGAAATTGTGTCCACCCCCTAATTGAAATCGTCATTTCTAAATTATCAAATCTAAACTTGTAAAGATGTAAAATCATGTTATGATCTATGTGTAATGATTTGACAAACCATTTGGTCTTTAAAAATTATTATTTATATCAAAGTAAATTTTAATTTTAATTTTTATCATTTTAAATAAATTTTATAATTTAATTATAAAAGTTATATATAATATCAAAGTAAAATTTAATTTTAATTTTATCATTTTTAAATAAATTTTATAAATTTAATTATTATTTAAAAATTATTTGGCCACGATTGTTGGGTGTTTATACTTTGCCAAGTCATATAGCCACCTTTTATTAAGGAAAACCCACCTTAAGGCCCCTGTACTCTCAATGTTTTTTACATTGCACCCCTGTACTAAATTTTCTACACATCGCACCCTTGTACTCTCAATATTTTTATATTGCACCCCTGTACTAAATTTTCTACACATTGCACCCCTGCACTCTAAAAAATTGACATTGACAAATCCATTACCATCCACCTTATTTTAACGCAAGTTAACAGAGTTGAGAAATATTCTGACATCACCCACCTTATTTGTGTCATATCTGCCTGGTTTAGTAAGAAACACATATGCTAAAAAGAGAAGAGCTAAAAAAATGGGTGTTTGCTATAAATGTGCATGCATGACATGCAATACTAGTTGTCGTTCTTTAGGAATGATGTCTGATAACCGTGAAGCATCTTTGTTTGTTTTTTGTTGTTCATTAATAACACTCCAAGATCGTAGTTTTGATCTAATTTTTGCAATAAATTAGTTGGATTTTTGAATGTATCAGAAGGAGCATAATATTTATGCGCCTTAGCATAACTTCAAAGTAAAAAACTTTGCTCGGTCCAATCCGAAATAAGGGTGGGTGATGTCAGAATATTTCTCAACTCTGTTTAACTTGCCGTTAAAATAAGGGTGAAATGTCAATTTTTTTAGAGTGCAGGGGGGTGCAATTGTAGAAAATTTTAGTACAGGGGTGCAATGTAAAAAAATTGAGTACAGGGGTGTAATGTGTAAAAATTTAGTACAGGGGTGTAATGTAAAAACATTGAAAGTACAGGGGCTTAAGGTGGATTTTTCCTTTTATTAATCCAAAATAAGATAATAATTAAGAAAGTAAAATAAAATAAAATAAACCAACGCGCTTTTTTGGTCGTTTTTTTTATTAGTAAGTGTAAGTCGCGTTGTAAGCTCCGTTCAATCATCTCGATCTTTTCAAAGAATAATACATGAAGAACCCTACATTTTCGTTATTTTTGAAAAAGACATAATGATTACAATTTATCAAATAAGCTCTAAATTTATGTCGAAATCGCCAAATTATTCTGACATATTATTTATAGTCAAGAGATTATTATTAGGATGATTTGGTCATTTTAAAAAAGAACAAGGCCTGTCTGAAGAAATTGAAAAGTTTTACCTATTGAGGGAGCTAGATGTTATTATCCAACATCTTAATTGATTAATCTCACTACAAAAATTGTCTAATCATCATCCGGTTTTTTTATCTCTTTCCCCCATAAATAATTTCTTACGTCATTTTAGCTCCCCGTCTCTCTCTCGCTTTACACGAAATCAAGAGACCGAAAAATAAAAATAAAAAACTCACAAAACAAACGCAACAAATTCGCAGAAACAAACAAACAAACAAAAATCTAGGGTTTCCAGTTTCGTCTCCCTTCCTCTCTTTTTTCTTTCATTTTGATTTTCCTTCCCTCCAAAAACCATTTTGACGAAAATTTTCGCCAAATTTGAGCGAAATTTTCGTTTTTCCGTTGATGAAACTTGAATTTGTTTCCTGGAAAGTTGGTTTGCGGGGGAAAATTAATAATTACTTCGATTGCAGCTTGCTTTTTCCTGCTTCTGGTTCATTTGAGGTAACAAGATCTTTCATTTCTCTCCCTGTTTTGATTTGATGGAAATTTGTTTATGAATAATTCGTTTAGGTGGTTTTTGTTGATTATTATTTGACCAGAGAGGGATTTTTCATCCATTTTGTTACTTAATAGTTGGAAAGTACTGAATTTTCTAATTAGAATGATGGCTTCGTGTCGTTTAATGTGGTGTGTTGTTGTTTTGTAGGAATTTGCTCAGAGGCGGATAACTTGCTGGTGAGTGGTGTCAAGGAAGGAGGGAATTTATTATTGAAGGATCTATTGATTCAAGAGAGAGGACTTGAGCTTCAAATATAAGAATTTTTAATTTGAAGGTTCTTGAGTTTTTTAGAAAATGCTCGGATTGTTGTGGTTATCTCTTGAATTGCTTTAGTTTGATCCGAAGAATTAAACAATGGATTTAGAGGTTATTTTGCCTTCAAGGGATTTGGTCAAATGTTGTGATTGTGGTTGTAGTTGTTCTCTTATAAGTAGTTCCTCAGGGGCATGGTATCGGTCTATAAAACGAAAATATGATGAGTTTGAGGATGGAAAGCGATTCTGTATACCTGAGTTGGATGCAGATTCAAATCCTCGTGTCCAAATCGAGAATGAGTGTGCTTTATTGCGTGAAACTGTTTCTATCCAACAGCAAACGATACAGGATTTGTATATTGAGCTGGAAGAGGAGAGAAATGCCTCATCTTCAGCTGCAAATGAGGCCATGTCCATGATATTGAGGTTGCAGAGGGAGAAGGCAGAAATACAAATGGAGGCCCGTCAATTCAAGCGTTTTACAGAAGAGAAAATGGTGCATGACCAACACGAGCTTTTGGCTTTGGAGGATTTGTTGTATAAGAGAGAGCAGGTTCTTCAATCTCTTACTTGTGAAGTGCAGGCTTATAAGCATAGGATGCTAAGCTATGGGCTCACAGAAGCAGAGGCTGAGGGTGATAAACGCGGGATTAGCCGTCAACCAAGCATGGTTGACAACTTTGATGCCCAATTCGATATACCAATGTATGATTACCCACCATTGAAATGCAACCTGAATGAGAACCCAGGTCCTTTTGAAGTTGATAATGATGTTACAGATGTTGAAAAATATGCATTTGGCGAGACCCCTCATCATTTGAAGAATTTGAAATATAGGATCCATCAAATGGAGAGAACTCCTAGACACTACCAGCCAGATGGGGATTTTTCCAATGGGAAGAATATACTAGAGAAGGTGATTGTCGGTCACTCTCCTATGCGGTCAAGACACAGTAGGAGGTTTTCCGCTGATAGTTCGGGTTCATACATGGGGGTAGTTAATGAAACAGGTTCAGATTATGCAGAATCTCCTAGGTTTAATAGTACCATAAAGAAGATGGAACAAACAGATGACTATTCTAATCTGAGAAAGATGGATAATGCATCAGATGTCGGAGATGACATGAGCGACAGAGTTTATACTATTGATACTGTCCAGAATGGGGTGCAATATAAAAATGTTACAAATCCTAAACCTAGCGTAGGGATTTGTGAGGATTATGTCACTACTCCAAGAGAGTCACTGAATCAATGTGATGTTAGTGATCCTGATATCAAGAAGCTCTACATGAGGCTACAGGCCCTTGAGGCTGACAGAGAATCAATGAGGCAGGCAATTATTTCAATGCGCACGGACAAAGCACAAATGGTGCTGTTGAAAGAAATTGCTCAGCATTTGAGCAAGGAAATGACACCTGAAAGACAGATGCCTGTGAGGAAACCATCTGTCGTTGGAGCCTTTTCCTTCATGTCAATTTTCAAGGTAATTTTGGTTGCAGCTTTATTTGAAATTATGAATGATCCTTTTTCTTCTTTTCTATTGGCAAAGTAAAATCTGAAACATTGCTTTGTTATCTACTTGTTGCATTTTAGTCTACCATACTTGATCTTTCACAATGACGCAACACTACCAAATTTTATCTTTCCCTCATCTGCACAATTTCTAAATTAACACAAACTGAATAGAATATGGAGAATAGTTTATGTTGGAATGGTTGCCTAAGTAATTGTGCTGTGCCTAAATGGATTTTTTTCGATTATCTTTTGTTTATAGAAAACAGAAAAAATGAATGGTAATACTTGCCTTTTTGTCTTCTTTATGTTTCATTTCTTTAAATTCTCCGTATCTTTGCTTCTTGAGAGCATCAAGAGCTGCAATAGCTGGTCCCTATTATAAAATGTGTTAAGTATTTTGCCATGTCAAAATTGACATCTTTTCTTCATTCCTCTTGATGCTTGCAGCAGTTTCTTTATTGTTATCATGCTAACTAAAAAGAATGAATTTTTTTCATCCTTTATGATTTTTCACTCTTTTATTATCTTTATTGTTTGTTTTCGCTCATTATATCTTTCTTTTAATTGAATTAGCCTGTTTTGTTATCAGTTTATGTTTTCATAATTTTCCTTTATCTGTGTGCTTCTTATTGGAGTTTGCATCAAAATGCCATAGTTTTCTATTTTCATTGTTGAAATATGAATTGATGTTGCAAGTATGAATCTTTCCTTTTCCTTAATCTGTTTGATATAGTTTTTAGTACCTGGGTATTTTGTTTTATTTATTTAATTTTATGTCTATCATTTTGTTTTGTTCAGTGGATCACGTCCTTTGTTTTCTGGAGGAGGAAAGCTCGTCGAAGCAAGTAAACTTTCATATTTTCATTCCTCATCTGAATGAGTGATAATTTAGTGAATATCAATATGAATGCAAACATAGGGAAATTCCCTGCTATATATGGCTCAAAGAATTTTTTAGGCGATACTCTAGCATCAAAAATTAAAATGATAGAAAGGAGAAAGATAAACATATGTGTGTACTTTTTGCAACACTCATAATTAAGCAGAATGGTAGTCCGCAATTTTCTATCACAGCCTCTATGATTCTCGCACTCATAATATCCCAATAGTGGTCTTTTTAAGCCTTGAAATCATTACTTAGTTTGCTGCAACATCTTCCTTCTAACAAGAAATTACATAGTGTGAAGGGAAATTGGGAAGAAAGATTAATTTTGATGAGGGAAGAGTTCCTGTTAGAGGAAAAAGCCACTCAACTTCTTTCAAATATTTAGAATGCTGACAATGTTAATGTTTATCCTAGGATATATACCAGAACTCATTTGAAGTCTTCATCACTTAATTATCGAGTATAATCCATATGGCCTAACAGCAATATGTAATTCTTGAGACGCATTATCCTAGCAATTGAACTTCAATGTACAATTCTGGTTTATGCCTGCAAGTGACACAGTTGACGTAACATGGATGTTATGTTGTCTGGATTGCCTTGTGATTTTCAATCTCACTCCTCTCGTACTTTTAATGTAATTGCAGGTATTCATGTGGGTTAACAGCCAACAATGCAGGCTTGCTAATGCTTCTAGATAAGGGCCCTCGAATGAGACAGTGGAGATGTGTTACAAGTACGCAAGTGTGAATCAGTTCTAAAACTACCGTATCCATGTCAAGCGTTTGTTCATAAATGTGAATGCTATTTGGAGTTTGATCTTGCTTTTGCCTTGAGAGTTTGCATTCTTTCTCGGGATTCCTGGTTGCTATGTAATTGGGTGCATTGTGCAGTTTTCATTTGTTTCATTTTTTGTCCCAGATTGGTCACATTCTGCTTGTTGATAGGTAAATCATGATACAATATAAGCTTTTCTTGTTCATTTAGTTGGTTGGAATTCGACTGAAGGTACAAGACTCCGTGTCTGTCTTCTCATGTACATTTTAAATTCTCATATGGTTTTTCAATTGAATATGAAATGCCTTTTCTTTTCTCTAGCCACTACACTTGAGTTTTATCTGCAATGAATGCAAATTTGACTGCAAGGCCTTTCTAAATGTTGTTTTCTCATTTCTCTCTCTTTTTTTTTGTTGAAAGACTCATTTCTCTATATTGTCTTCCCTTGTATTTATTCAAATTTCTTAATTTTTCAGCAAGGATTACTCACTATGTTATATTCCAAGGTCCTTGAAGCAGAATTTTTGCAGGCAACATGATGACAGTTTTTAATGGTTTGCAGGAGAGACCTTGAGGATTACATGTTTTTTTTTTTTTTTTTTTTTAAACAGAGGACAAAAGGGACTTGCCCATGTTCACTTTTTCTTAAGACCAATGTTGAGAGATGTTTTATGAAAGATTTTACAGTAAATTATCAACAATGGCTGCTAGTCAAAAGGTCACGTTTTTATTTTATTTATTTTATAAGTGTTAGATACTCATTATATCATATTGTGATATCTAGTGTTAGTCAAGTCGCCGCACTTTCTAGATGCTTAAGAAAAGGGTAGGTAAGTAATTATACAATAATCGTAATATCAAATACCTACCTTGTAATTTGGTGATTTATCAAATAATGACATATATAACCCTGTTAACAAAATGAATGGCTGAGTCTGGAGTTTTACTCGATGAACAGTTCGAAGAGCTGCAACTTCCAGGAAGTATATTTTTGGTCCAAGGAAATGAAATAGCAACAGCTGAGGAACTGTTCGAGTGTATTTGAAATTTAATAAGATAAAAATATACATGGACAAGTCCTGAATAAAAAGTTCATAGCATCAACCTCGGGGGCAGAAAGAGCAGCATTTCGGAACATTAGAAGCAGATAATGAATAACGCCAATAGTAAGGTAAAGACGAGTGTTTTAATTGGTGTTGGAGGCTGAAAGACGAGTGTTTTAATTGGCGTTGGAGACTGAAAGAAAAGTGTTTTAACTGGTACTGGAGGCTGAATGCGAAGACTGCAAACGATATTTCTTCTTTCATTTTCTCTATAATTTATCTTTTATGAGTTCTTATGTTGTATCAATAATGATTAGCATGTTTTTATTGACTATCATGAGTAACTAAATCATTACTCTCTAGTTGTAATTGATCTTAAGTAATGTGTTTATTTAATTTGTATATATTTTTTTCTTTTGGGTTGTTATTTGTTATTGATTATTCTCTGTGATTTGATTGTATATTTTATTTGTTTGGCCAATAATAGAATAGTCTTGGTAAATCTTTATAAACTTGACGGAGGGAATGTCGGTTAGCCGTGATAATAATAGCGCATGATCTAGTTCTTTTGAATAGATTTCCTTACATGATAGAAATATTCATACACGGTATGCGTAACCACTATTAGAACCCGACCTTGATGAATTTGGTTTAAAATAATTAATATAACATATAGTTAATTTGTTTAAAGTGAATATTTCTATATATAGATAGTTTAATGTTTTAAGTTAATAATTCATAACAACCCAATAGAAATAGTTTAATGTTTTAGTTAATAATTCATAACAACCCAATTGAATGACAAGTGCATGAACTCATTGCGTATATACTTAGGTGAAGTTACAACTTTAGGTTCTTCTCGCATATAAATTTTATCTTCAAAATTATTATTTGTTATTTATTTACTTTATGTTAAGTTCATATTAATCACACATTTTCTCAACCAATAGTTTAGTTTAAGTCAAGTAGGTTAGTCTTGTAATTAATAGAGAAATAATAAGTACATGTGGGTACGATATTTGACTTTCTGTCATTATATTACTTGAGCGATAGGTGCGCTTATGTGCGGTATCAAATCGCGATCATAGAGTAAGGCTATTTCAATCTATAAAAATATGGTCTAAACTAGGATTGATAATGGGATGAGACATGATTTGTCAACCATGATCTCGTCTCGTTTATATAATTGAAATAAAAATTCGTCTCAGATCTGTACAATGGAAATTCAATTACACCGAATTTATAAGCCTTCAATATTAAAATATTCTGATAATCAAGAAATCAGACACGCTCAACTCAAATAAAATTGAATAACCCATTTACTCAAAGGCATTAAACTATAACATATTAAAACTAAAAATATACTCGATATTTTAGTTTAATTGAAGAGTGATAATATTGAATAAAATTCAATTGAGAGTGTAACACCCACCAGAGACATGGTGCTACCGATAGAAGACAGGAATAACCCATCTCATATAGCCTCAAAATTTACGAAAAACGGGCATGACGCGCACTAAAAATGGATATCATGGATCACAATCCAACACCATAAAGACTGGACAACTATCAAACCTAAAAATAAGACCTCCGGTCCAAACTCAAATAACACAATTCTCATCATCAATTTACAGGGCTCCATGCCCAAATCAAAATATTCAACCCAACACTTATAGTTACTCACATATAATGGTGTATTTTGATTAATACAAGCAAATACAATAATATCATAATTTACTAAACCATAAGACATTTCCCAAGACTCCAGATTGGGTGACTGTAGCTTGAGTAACCTATAATCTCGAATAAGATGTCCAAGCCAAAGTGGATGACTGATCATGTTGCCAGCCTGCAAAACTAACAACGGTGGCGGCGTGAGTTATAGAAACCCAGTAAGTAACCACACACACTGCAAACGAACAAGATTGAAACTTTAAACACAATACTTATGAACATATAAACATATTTATAGTTATTTATTAGCACACCTTTAACTCATAATGTTCTTTTTATTTCGGGAAATATGGGTTCATGAGACGTACCTGAAGTGAATCAAAAGTAACTTACACGCATACCTCCTCGAACATTAAAACTTCACATTACACACAATTCAAAGTACATAACTTATGAAGGCTTCCAAATTCTCTACATTACGAACATGTCATAATCGTTTAAAGTACAATGCATCATATATACTCCTTGTTGGACAATTATGACCCATATCATCATTATTTGTACAGAACATTGTGTTGTTGTACAAATTAACTATGTGACAAAGGAAATTGCTCTTTTATCATATTGGATTACCAGGATATATAAATGATAAAAGTCCTTATGATTAGTTCCGGATTAATAAGATATGAGACAATATTAATCCACAAAGGTTTAATCATTAAATATCCCTAGTCGTAGTATTATCGAGATTGGACATCGATAATGCGGATTAGACTAGTATTACACTTGTGCGTGTTATGGGAGCATAACGGCATAGTTCTCATATATTTGGGTATTGGATACTCATGCAAGTGTAATAGGAGGTTCTGTTTACCGATGGTACGGAAACAGCTTCGCTCTGGATAGACCCCTCAGAATCCCATTGGTAGTATGACTATGTGTCTATGTGAGTCCGAATCAGGGTATGTGTATTTGGTCTTAACCTGAGACTTGCATCGCTAATACTTGTTGGGTTTCTACGGTCTAACCGGGATCGATTTAAGCAATGAAACCATGTGCGAATACAACAAAGAAGTTGGCGGAATACTTACATTGATCGGTTGAGCGATGCGAAGAACAAAATCATCAAGCTTTTCCCTCATAGAGCTCACGGCTTTTACTGATTTTTGCTCCTCCAAATTCGGCCATGGATGATCTCAAGCTCCAAGCTTTGTGATGTGATTCCATGCTCACGGGTACGGTTCCTTATCACCTTCGCAAGACTCCGGAAGTGTGCTAGCACTCGGTAATTTTTGCCGTATAAAAATCACTTTGCTTCTCCTTGCCATTCTCGGCTTTGAGCAGAAAATGGAGGAAGAAAATTGGCTTTGTGGCCGTGAGACAGAAGAAGAAATTGAGAGAACTGTGTTAGGTTGGTAGTTGAAAAAAATATGTATCTAATACACTAATTGAATTTCAAAAATTCATTTACCAAATATTTTGCTTTCCAAAAGTCAAAGGCAATTAAGCCAACCACCAGCTTCATCAATCAATCAAGTGATAAATTATCACATCACTCAAAGTGACAAGTGATTTGATGATTGATGTGACTAATGATTTGACGCTTGATGTGACTTGTGGGCCGCACTTAAATTCGCAATGCGAGTGCGCCCGCAAACACTCCCGGGTTCGGGTTCGTTAATTCCAAATTAATGAATTTTCCGTTGCGACGTAATTAAATAATTATGCCTAGCAATATCACTATTCACGTCGCTAACGAATTAATTCTAAATTAACTCGTTCGCTCAAATTAAAATCTAATTTCATTTCCGCGTCGAATCCAATTTCGTATAATATATCGAATATTATTTTATCAATTAATTCCAAATAATCGTTTTCTCTCTTTAATTATAATATTTTATCCCAGATAAAATATCTCCGTAATTAATCCCAGATTAATTTTCTCTATCATCTAATTAATCCCAAATTAATAAAGTGTGAGTCATACTTCATCGATGAATCTTCGGGAAGCGACCCATGAGATCCCCAGATATATTGGCAGTAAATCCGGTCGTCGGACTATCCGAACACGTAAGTACCTAGTACTACGTTTTTACCGATTTACACGGCAAGATTGGCTTCTAGCAAAGCACAATGCCTACCCAATTCTCCAGAAATATCCTTACAGGAATATGTGATCTGTATCAGGCGTAGTATAGTAGTAGTATTGCGTATTTCGATCCAGTATCGGATGTCACGTGCAAGGCCTGGGACTGGAATGTGTCTGCCCCGTACGAAGCACATATCGGATCTCTGGTAACTAGTCTCTATAATCGGATAGACATGACCTAGTCATAATATCCGATAGCTGCAGCATATAAGAGAACGAGTTCCGTATCCTACGTGATCATCATCTCCACTATGACTGGAGTGATACTTCTATCTCGATATCACACCCAATACACTACGATTCTCAATATACCCAGAAGAGGCGTACACAGAACCGGTTAAAGCCCTGGACGACCAAAACCAAAGTACATTGATTGTCGCAAGTATTAGCGGTGCAAGTCTCAGGTTAAGACCAAATACACCTACCCTGATTCGGACTTCCATAAACACATAGTCATACTACCAATGGAATTCCGAGGGGTCTATCCAGAGCGAAGCTGTTTTCCGTACCATCGGTAAAACACAACCTCCTACTACACTTGCATGAGTATCCTATACCCAAATATATGAGAACTATGCCGTTATGCCCTCATAACGCGCACAAGTGAAATACTAATCTTTTTCGCATTATCGATGTCCAATATCGATAATACTCTGACTAGGGATATTTAATGATTAAACCTTCGTGGATTGATACTGTCTCATATCATCTCAATCCAGGAACTAATCATATGGACCTTTCATCATTTATACATCTTGGTGATCTAATCACAAATGATAAAAGAGCAATTTCCTTTGTCACATAGTTAATTTGTACAACAAAACCATGATCTGTACAAATAGTGACGCTATAGGCCATAATTGTCCAACAATCTCCCACTTGGCCTATAGCCAGTCACTCGAGTGTCCTACACCCGAACTATGTACGGTTCGCTCAAATTACTGAGAAAAGACTTTCGTCAGCGGATTTGCGTGACTATCATCTGATGCGATTTATTCGATCATCACATCGCCACGATGTATGATCCGAACAAATCAGATGAATAGTGAAGTATATATCTGGATCGTTGATGAGACCATTAATTCTTTAGCTGTGATGTAGCCTAGCTCAATTGCTAACAGAATTATATCTAATCTAATTAGATTTATTATCAATCCAGAAGGCTTCTATTGCCGCCTCAGCTGCATCAATAATCCACTTGTGTTGTTATTCGGTAACAGTATCTTGCTTGGAAGATTTCCAGCTCATTGTTCTGTTATTCAAACTTTATAGTACCTTTCTTACGACTTATAGTCGTTATTGTCGGTTAGGAAACTTGCAATGGTGAACCCAGTCACTTCAAGTTCTCCTTCTCTACAGTATAAGAAGGCATCATTAGTTCCTCTAAGATATTAAATGATGTTCTTAACTTCAATCCAATGACTATCACATGGATGGCCCGATTGTGACTCCATATGCTCAAAGCGTTGAGACACCAGGTCATGTACATTTATCAATGTACGAGTTCTCGGAGATTATTAACAACTTTAAATCTATCACAGTAGATCTTATTCCTAGAATAATGGTTGTTTCTCCCAAGAATTCTACGGAGAATTTTTCATGAAAGAAAAGCTTTCACCGATTGTATTATGGGAATATCATTTCCAAGAAATGATATGTCATCATTATTTAGGACAATCACTGTCAGTACGCTCCCACTAACCTCCTTATATAACATAAGAATCATTTTCCTTTTGAATTAAATCATATACCATTATGATTACATCAATACGATAATTCCAAAAACGCTATGCTTACTTCAATCCATCAATGGATCAAATAACTTGCAAACCTTGTTTGCTAGTTTTGGTACGATAAAACCGTCAGGATGTTGAAAACATCCTCCAAAAGGTTTCCGTTAAGGAAAATGGTTTTGGCATTTAGCTGCCACATTTCATAAATGAAACATGCATCATTAGCAAGCATTATCCAAATGGATTTACCATGGCAACATGTAAAAGGTTTCATCGTAGTCGACACAATGTTGATAACAATACCTTTTCGCTACAAGCCTAGCTTAGTACGTTGGTGTGTTGCATTCCATGTATGTCTTCCTTGAAGACTTATATAGTACCAATAGGCACAATGCCTTGTGGTACATCAACTAGTATCCAAACTTGGTTGGTATACATGGAATCCATTTCGGATTATATGGTACTTTGCCATAAAAGGGAGTCGATACCTTGTATCACTTCCTCATACGCAGTCAGTTCGTATTCCTCAATAAGATTGACATCTTTATGAGGTGAGATCAGAAACCCATACCCCAGGTTGTTTTCTGACTCTCTCTGACTTACGTGGTTCTTGTGTATTCGAAGATTATTGGTATAGTTTCATCATTGATGAACTATATATGTTCCATTAGGACTCGGTGCCTAGAATAGTATTACTCCGATTTTCATCGAGTTTTACTTTCCTCCCACTTACCACTGCATATAGGTATTCCTCTTAGGAAAACCGCATGGAGAGCAACAATTACATTGTTCTCTTGTGAGTTGTATAAGTACTATACTTTGGTATCCCTAGGATAACCTACAATTATGCACTTATCCGATTTGGGTTTTAGTTTGGTATCATCCAAACATATGCCTAGCATTCCCAAATCATCAGGAATGAGAAACCTAGTTTCTTTCCTGTTCATATCTAATATGAAATCTGTCTAACAGATTTTTATGGAACCTTATTCAAAATAAATTTTGCACTGTTAAAGCTTATCCCTTTGAAGGAAAATGGTAGCTCAAAATGACTCATGATCAACCTTATCATGTCCAACAAAATTCGGTTCTCCGTTCGGACACACCGTCAAAATGACGTGTTCCGGGAGGAGTGCTCATTGAAAGAATACTGTACTCTTTCAAGTATTGAGAAACTTATTGCTTAAGTATTTTCATCATAGTCTAACCGTGATGATTTAATACTATAGCCGATCTGTTTATCTACTTCATGTCGAAACTCTAAAAGTTTCTGATTTGTGTTTCAAAGGAAAAATATAACCATAACGCGATGCCACATCCGTAAAGGTCATGAAATATTCATATCCACCTCTAGCCTAGCTAGACATGGGCCCACTTACGTCACTATGAACGAGGGCTAAAATATCGGTGGCACTTGCACTTTTACCAAGTAAAGGTGTTATAGGCACTTTGCCTAATAAACTAGATTCGTAGACTTTATTTGAATGGAATCAAATTTGTCCTAGTATTCACTCTTCAAAAGTGTGGATATACGAGTCTTGTTTAATTGTGTCCCAGACAACAATGCCACATTTAAGTCTCTTCTGATCAAATCAGTTTGAGCTATTTGTTTGTCATGTTATACGTTTGAGATTTATTTATATTCTAAATATAAATACGTTATTCACATCTAATGTGTTTATCTCATATCATCTTTATAAATTAAAACACTTTAGTGTTCTAGAATATAAAGGTATACCCGCAACGGGTTAAACCCTGATATAGAGATAATGTTTCTAGTCAAACTAGTTATATTTTAACAGTTTCCTAATTTAAGTACACACTCGAAGGGTAGTTCCTAAACTTAGGTATCTACGGTTAAAACAGCGACAGTTGTCCCATTTCTGACTCGTAGGTAAATCTCAACTGTAGTCAGTATCCTGCTCATAGCAGATTCTGCACACCAGTACATATTTATGTACCACTTTTAGTATCTAAAATCCAATTTTAATACTAATTAGTGAACATATTTATGACAAACATATTTGAAGTCAGAGCCTTGCACCGTCTTCAATTCCTTCATGTCTGCCTTGTCCATACGACAGTCACGCTTCCGTGTCCTCGTTTGCCATAATTTAGACAGACATTTAGGGATATGTCATTTGTCTTCCCAGAAGATTATAATGATTTTTCCTTTGCCCATTTTCCACACCCCAGAAGCCTTTGGCCAAGCCTTGGCCTTCTAGAATGTCGAAGTAAAGTGCGCCTTGCGCTTCTTACCTTATTGCAAACTTTGGCTTTATCTCATTGAGTATAGCCATTAACTCTCCAAGAGTTTACTACTGTAATTTAATACTTCTAAGATCTAATGATAGATCTATGAAGATACTTCAATTTCAATATCATACTTTACAGATCTAATCCTTAGTTCTGATTAAGAAATTAAGGAGTCTATTTGGCAAGCATAACGGATTAAGCACTAAAGTTATCATCACATGAATATTCCAAATATCATGTTCTACTATTTGCTTAACTCCGGGCTTAGGCCTAATATGTTATTTTATTAAATAAAGTAACTTATTAGTTTCCACGACCATCCTGAAATTTTATTCCCATTTGAAAATTAAAGTCGTTTAAAACATTTTTCACCCAGGATTATGTTTTAAACACTAATCTTTCAATTTATCTTGATTCTAATAGTCCAACTATTTAATCAACGATTTTAGGTACTATTTATTATAATGATTACTATAGTCTAACTATATAATCAACTATAATTTAATAGGTTAAATTCAATTATATTGATTACTATAATCCAATTATAAAATTAACTATAATTCAATTTATAAATTCAAATATATTGATTACTATAATCCAATTATATAATCAACTATAAATGAAATAGTTTGAATACAGTCCAACTGTTTTAAAACAACAATTAAATATTAGTCCAACTAATATATTAATTTATTTGACGAAAAATTTGATATGAGCGCGTATGGCAAGTAACTAAACGAATATTTCAAATTTAATACTTGCCTCCCACTATTTTTCGGCGAGCCTCTAACCCTCTGTGGAGTACTCGGGAAACCTTGTTTCCTAGTGGGCCAGGATCCCATTAAATAACACACAATCTTGACTTTGGCCAATAAATTGTATGATAATTAACTAGGTAGATCTCTAAGATCAATTGGATCCCATCCAATTCCTAGATCCAGTAGGTGGACGTTCAAGTCCGAAACATATATCTTATATCTGCCAATATATCCAATATATTGCCTAACCTTTTTCCTCTGAATCAACTAAGCCTTGGCTTTGGCACAAAAAACTTAGTGATCCCAGTTAAGCGGAACCCATTGACCTTGGAAAGCTTCGTAATCAATGTCGATGGACAAGAAGTGATCTTGACTTTGGCCAACAAATCACAACTTGGACAAGACACCGATATGGAACAAAGCTTTCATGATTCAAACACATCCTCGACGGACAAAGGTCTTGACTTTGGCCAACAAACCAATTCCAGTCTTGGATCTTGAGTAAGAATCACTCAATGGAAGAAAAAACGCTTAATATGATGTTGAGGGTTTTTCACGTGAAATTGGCAACCAATTAATTATCTTTGTTAAGGTCTTATCATCATACACCCTTAAACATGCATTCTAAACACATAATAAGGCGCATATAAATAAATAATAATGATATGCAGATGGATATTTAAACATTGTTCCTAGAACAAATCTCTCCATTTCCTCTCCTGCTAGCACATGTATTACTTTACCCGTTACATAACACTTCTAAAGAGAAACCTCATTTACATTGAGGGGAATAGGTGAGAAGAGAAATACACAGAGTCAAGATAGGTAATAGGCTGGACACGCAGGTCCAATTAAAAATTCTAAATTTATTACAATAATTTCCAAAATTGCCCCACCCATCTAATATCCATCCGATATACATTATTCATGCATCGCATTCATGTATTCACACAAGAATGTTATCAATCAATCTAATCCAATTAATTAATCTGAATATTAATGACCATCCAATGTTCAAACAACGATTTGATTTTGCGCGAGTCAAACTCGTTTTGTGAATAAGTACTCAAAGTACGAATTCTTGAATTAAATTAAACTACAACATTAAATCCAATTTAATATGTATTTAATACTAATTCAGTATTTAAGTCCAAATTAAATATTACACTTTATTAACGAACATTTACGACTTAGATTCTAAATCTAACCGTTACGGATCTCAAAGCCCGATTAACATCCAATGTTAATTTAATTAAAGTCCAATGGACTTTTAATTAATTTCTTAAGGCATGGACTTTTGGTCAATATGGGTCAAACCCAATTACCAAAGCCCATTTAAGGAATCACCCTTATTTACCTAGAAACCAATTTAGGCCCATTAGACCTAATTAATATTAAAGGTCCATTAAGTCATAATTGGACTTTATGGATATGGTTTTGGGCCCAATTGGATCCAACCAATTTAGCCTAAACCCATCTTGGTACAACCAAGCCCATTAAAGCCCAATTACAACTTTTAAAGCCCAATTTCCAAAATAGGCCAAATTAATTAAATTACCAAATTCCAAATTTTTTTTATAACTTAATTAACCTAAGTGTATTGCCATAATTAATTACCCAAATTAACATTTCCAAAAAACCAATTTGTACAATTAATTATGCTCATTAACATCAAAACATGTCCAACACATTTTAATCAAAAATCAATCATCTCCATGCTTCAATACTCACGACATTTTGTGGTTTTATAATCCGATTTCGTTTTCAATCCAATTGAATTACAAATCAACATTACCCACATAATTCCAACTCATCCAATGATTAAAATCAAAATAATACCATGACATTTAGGGCATTAGTAGTTTTCGGCCAAGCCAACCCAAATTGGGGAAAATTATTCCAAATTAATTTTCATGAAATTGATCACATCCAACTTCAATTAAACATCATTCAAGCATACTCAATCAATTTAATCTAATCAAATCATGCTGAAAATCAATTTACCCAATTTTAACCCTAAATTCAAGTTTCATGCTCAACCTCGCTCTGATACCATTGTTGGGTTTCTACGGTCTAACCGGGATCGATTTAAGCAATGAAACCATGTGCGAATACAACAAAGAAGTTGCGGAATACTTACATTGATCGGTTGAGCGATGCGAAGAACAAAATCATCAAGCTTTTCCCTCATAGAGCTCACGGCTTTGACTGATTTTTGCTCCTCCAAATTCGGCCATGGATGATCTCAAGCTCCAAGCTTTGTGATGTGATTCCATGCTCATGGGTGCGGTTCCCTATCACCTTTATAAAAATCTGGAAGTGTGCTAGCACTCGGTAATTTTTGCCGTAAAAATCACCTTGCTTCTCATTGCCATTCTCGGCTTTGAGCAGAAAATGGAGGAAGAAAATTGGCCTTGTGACCGTGAGAGAGAAGGAGAAATTGAGAGAAGTGTGTTAGGTTGGTAGTTGAAAAAAATGTGTATCTAATACACTAATTGAATTTCAAAAATTCATTACCAAATATTTTGCTTTCCAAAAGTCAAAGGCAATTAAGCCAACCACCAACTCCATCAATCAATCAAGTGACAAATCACATCACTCAAAGTGACAAGTGATTTTACACTTGATGTGACTAATGATTTGACGCTTGATGGGACTTGTGGGCCGCACTTAAATTTGCAGTGCGAGTGCGCCCGCAAACACTCCTGGGCTCGGGTTCGTTAATTCCAAATTAATGAATTTTCCATTGCGACGTAATTAAATAATTATGCCTAGCAAAATCACTATTCACGTCGCTAACGAATTAATTCTAAATTAATCGTTTTCTCTCTTTAATTATAATATTTTATCCTAGATAAAATATCTCTGTAATTAATCCCAGATTAATTTTCACTCTCATCTAATTAATCCCAGATTAATAAAGTGCGAGTCATACATCATCGGTGAATCTTCGGGAAGCGACCCATGAGATCCCCGAATATGTTGGCAGTAAATCCGCTCGTCAGACTATCCGAACACGTAAGTACCTAGTACTCTATTTTTACCGATTTACAAGACAATGTTGGCTTCTAGCAAAGCGCCATGCCTACCCAATTCTCCAGAAATATCCTTACAGGAATATATGATCTGTATCAGGCGTAGTATACGTAGTATTGCGTATTTCGATCCAATATCGGATGTCACGTGCAAGGCCTGGGGCTGGAAATGTGTCTACCTCGTACGAAGCACATATCGGATCTCTGGTAACTAGTCTCTATAATCGGATAGACATGACCTAGTCATAATATCCCGATAGCTGCAGTATATAAGAGAACGAGTTCCGTATCCTACGTGATCATCATCTCCACTATGACTGGAGTGATACTTCCATCTCGACATCACACCTAATACACTATGATTCTCAATATACCCAGAAGAGGTGTACACAGAACCTGTTAAAGCCCTGGACGACCAAAACCAAAGTACATTGATTGTCGCAAGTATTAGCGGTGCAAGTCTCAGGTTAAGACCAAATACACCTACCCTGATTCGGACTTCCATAGACACATAGTCATACTACCAATGGAATTCCGAGGGGTCTATCCAGAGCGAAGCTGTTTTCCGTACCATCGGTAAAACACAACCTCATACTACACTTGCATGAGTATCCTATACCCAAATATATGAGAACTATGCCGTTATGCCCTCATAACGCGCACAAGTGTAATACTAGTCTTTTTCGCATTATCGATGTCCAATTTCGATAATACTCTGACTAGGGATATTTAATGATTAAACCTTTGTGGATTGATACTGTCTCATATCATCTCAATCCAGGAACTAGTCATATGGACCTTTCATCATTTATACATCTTGGTGATCTAATCACAAATGATAAAAGAGCAATTTCCTTTGTCACATAGTTAATTTGTACAAAAACACCATGATCTGTACAAATTGTGACACTATGGGTCATAACTGTCCAACAATACTTACGACAATCAGTATACTTTGGTTTTGGTCGTCCGGGGATTTAACAGGTTATGTGTACGCCTCTTCTGGGTATATTGAGAATCATAGTGTATTGGATGTGATGTCAAGATAGAAGTATCACTTCAGTCATTTGGAGATGATGATCACGTAGGATACGAAACTGGTACTCTCGTATGCTGCAGCTATCGGGATAATATGACAAGGTCATGATTATTCGATTATAGAGACTAGTTACCAGAGATCCGATATGTGCTTCGTACGGGGCAGACACAATTCCAGCCCTAAGCCTAGCATGTGACATCCGATACTAGATCGTAATACGCAATACTACGTATACTACGCCTGATAAAGATTACATATTCGTTTACAGAATATTTCTGGAGAATTGGGTAGGCACGGTGCTTTGATAGATGCCAACCATGTCTTGTAAATCGGTAAGGACGTGGTACTGGGTACGCACGTATTCTCATAGTCCGATAACCGTATTTACTGCCAACATATTCAGGGATCTCTTGGGTCGCATCCCGAAGATTCACCGATGATGTTTGACTCGAACAAAATTAATATGGGATTAATTATGAGAGAGAAAATTAATCTGAGATTAATTACGACAATGAATTAATCTGGGATTAATTGAAAGAGAAAGAATTAATCTGGGATTAATTGCGTTGAGAATTTATCTGGGAATAAATTCGTCAAAGAGAGAGAACGTGATTAATTTAGAATTAATCGGTAAAGTAAATTTAATAGTTAAATTAGATTTTACTATTTAATTTATTTAATTGTGCTAAAATAATATATTAGATATATTAATTGAAATTAGATTTCAATGCAGAATTAAAGTTGGATTTTAATTCAAGCGAATGAATTAATTTGGAATTAATTCGCGAGCGATTTCCGTAATAATTTTGCTAGGCATTATTATTTATTTAAATTGGATTTAATTATGTCGCGACGGAAAATTCGTTTAATCGGATTATACGAACCCGAGCCCGAAGTGTGTTGAGAAGGCCACTTGAATTTTGAATTAAAGTGGGTCCCACCAACTTACATCACATGTCTATCAATGTCAACTTGAGTGATGGAAGTGGTTGGAGGCATTAAATGCCATTTCCCCTCCAACACTTTGCCTTGCTTTTGGAAAAAGCATATACACCTTTGGAAAGTGTAATTGGTAATTTTTGTTTTAGAAACAAAACACAAAATCTATCTCTCTCTCTTTTCTCTACCTTGGCCGAATGGCCTTGAAGTATCTTGGCCGAATGGCCATTGATCTTGGACGATCGAATCACTTCTTGGCCGAATGGCCATGGTTCTTGCCGAATGGCCTTGCCTCATCAAGGCCGATTGGATCCTTCTCTCCCAAACTGAATATTGCTTCTCTTGGAGAGCGATTTTGAGCTTATTTTGTTCTAGCTAGCACTTAAAGGAGTCAAGTGAAGGTGATCGGGACACTTAACCGAGAGTTTGGAACTCGATCTCAAGCTCCGAAGCTTACAACACATCCAACAAAGAAGGAAAAAAGTTATCAGAGCGATCAATGTGAATATTCCGCAACTCCCTTTTGATTTATTCACACACAAATCACAACTTAGAGATCTTGGCATGTTCTAGAACACTAACAATGTTATCAGAGCGATCTAAGTTTGATTTGGAATTCTAGGGTTCTTAAACTTAATTTGGGAATTTTGTGTTTGGAGCTTGATTTTCTTAAATTAATGATTTGGTTGAGCTTGGATGATGTTTAATTGGATTTGTATGTCATTGATTTTTGAAAAATGATTAGATTAATTTTCCCCAAATTCACATGATTGGCCGAATATACCCTAGAATTAGCTCATGGGAATTTTTTGAAATGTGACATATTAGATGTGTTGTTCGCATGATATAAATATTGAATGTTGATTTAATTGGATTGAAATCAAATTAATGATTTTTTATATGCCTTAACCGTGAGCCTTGAAGCATGTTATAAGATTGATTTTGCTTCAATTTGTGTTGGACATGAATTGGAAATGGAGATGATTAATTGAATTAATTAGTGTTTTGGAAGCATTAGATTAATGAATTAATTATGGAAATTATTCTTGAATTGAATTAATTTGTAATTTGGAATAATGAGTTAATTTAATTTATTGTATTTGGGCTTAATGGGCTTGGTTGGGGCAAGTTTGGTTTAGGATAATTGGTTGGATCCAATTGGGCCTAAACCATTTCCATAAAGTTCAAATATGACAATTGGGCCTTAAAAATTTTAATTGGGCCTAATGGGCTTAAATTATTTTTTGGCATAGGGTGATTCCTAATTGGGCCTTGGCATCTTGGGTTTGACCCATAATTGCCAAAGCCAATGCTAAAGAATTAATTGAAAGCCCATTGGACTTTAATTAAATAGTATCGGATACTAATTGGGCCTTTGAGACCCATAAAGATTGGATTTAGAATCCAAGTCTAAAATTCACTTTTAAAAGTGTAATTATTTAATTTGGAATTAAATATGAATTAGTATTGAATATAATTTAAATTGGATTTAAAATTGTAGTTCGATATAATTCAAGAATACTTACTTTGAGTATTTATTCTCAAACGAGTTGGACTCGCGCAAATCAAATCGTTGTTTGAATATTGGATGGTCACTAATTAAAGATTAATTAATTGGATTAGATTGATTGATAACATGCTATGTGTCAATACTTGGATGTATGAATAATGTATATCGGGTGGATATAAATGGGTGAGGGCAATTTTGGAAATTATTGTAATAAATTTAGAATTTATTAAATTGGACATGCGTGTCGAGCCTATTACCTATTTTCTCATTGTATTTCTCTTCTCACCTGTTCCCCTCAATGTGAATGAGGTTTCTTTAGAAGCATTATGTAATTGGGTAGAAGTATGAATAGTGCTAGCGGGAGAGAGGAAGAGAGAGATTTGTTCTAGGAACAAGTTTGTTATATATCCATCCGCATATCATTATTAATTTATTTATCATGCCTTATTATGCTTTTAGAGTGCATGTTTAAGGGTGTATGATGAGACCTAATCAAAGATAATTAATTGGTTGCCAATTACGCGAAAAACCCTCAACAAATATTAAGCGCTTTCCTTCCATTGAATGATTCATTCTCAAGATCCAGATTGGCACTGGTTTGTTGGCCAAAGTCAAGACCTTTGTCCACCGCGGATGTGTTTGAATCATGAGGCTTTGTTCCATATCGCATGTCTTGTCCAAGTTGTGATTTGTTGGCCAAAGTCAAGATCACTTCTTGTCCATCGACATCGATTACGAAGCTTCCAAGGTCAATGGGTCACGCTTAACTAGAATTATTAAGCTTGTTGTGCCAAAGCCAATGCTTAGTTGATTTAGAGGAAAAGTTAGGCAATTTATTGGATATATGGCATATATCGGATATATGTTTCGGACTTGGATGTCCACCTACTGGATCTAGGAATTGGATGAGATCTAATTGATCTACCTAGTTAAGTTTCATACAATTTGTTGGCCAAAGTCAAGATTGTGTGTTATTTAACGGGATCATAGCCCACTAGGAAACTAGGTTTCCCGAGTACTCCACAGAGGGTTAGAGGCTCGCCGAAAAGTAGTGGGAGACAAGTATTAAATTTGCAATTTCGTTTAGATACTTGCCAATACACGCTCATTTCATTTTTCGTCATTAAATATATATTAGTTGGACTAATATTCAATTGTTGTTTTAATTTAACAGTTGGACTGTATTCAAACTACTTCATTTATAATTTATTTTATAATTGGATTATAGTAATCAATATATTTGAATGTAACCGAACAATTGTAGTTGATTATATAGTTAGACTATAGTAATCATTGCATTTAATTGTACCCAAAATCCTTGATTGGATAGTTGGACTATAGCAATCAAGATGACTGAAAGATTAGCGTTTAAAACATAATACTGGGTGAAAATGTACTTAAACGGCTTTAATTTTCAGATTGGGAATATAACTTTAGGATAGTCCTGGGAGCTGAGAAGTTAATCTATTTGATAGAGAAACCTCTTAAGCATAAGCCTGGAGTTGAGCGTATAGTAGAGCATGAGCTTATGAAGACTCATTGTGATGATAATTTTAGTGCTCAATCCGTTATGCACAACCAGAGCTTCTTAAAAGGACATATCCAAGTTGTCTGTCTAAACTGTGGCAAACAGGGTCACTATTTGTGACTTCCGTATGGACAAGGCAGACATGAATGAAGTGAAGGCGGGACAAGGTTCCAGATTCAAGTATGTTTGTTATTAACATGTGCAATGCTATTTTTAAAATTGGATTTTAGATACTAGATGTGGTACATAAATATATATACTGATGTGCAGAATCTTCTGATTAGTAGGAGACTGGTTTCAGTTGAGATCGACCTATGAGTCGGAAACGGGACGAGGGTCGCTGTTTTGGCTGTGGGAACCTAAGTTTAGGAACTACCCTTTAGGTATGTACTTAAATTAGGAAACTGTTATAATGTTCATAGTTTGACTAGAAATATTATCTCTATATCTAGTATAACTCGTTGCGGGTATACCTTTATATCTATCACTAAGTATTTTGTTTATAAAGATGATATTGAGATAAACACATTAGATTTGAATAACAGTATTTATATTTAGAATATAAATTAAATCTCATACATATAACATGACAAGCAAATAGCTCAAACTGAAATAATCAGATGAGACTTATTTGTGGCATTGTCGTCTAGGACACTTTAACAAGACTCGTATATCCATACTTTCAAAGAGTGGATACTAGGAAAGATTTAATTCTAATTCAAATGATGTCTACGAATCTAGTTTATTAGGCAAAGTGCCTAAAACATCTTTTACTTGGTAAAAGTGCAAGTGCCACCAATCTGTTAGCCCTCGTTCATAGTGACGTAAGTGGGCCCATGTCTAGCTAGGCTAGAGGTGGATATGAATGCTTCGTAACCTTTACGGATGTGACATCGCATTACGGTTATGTGTATCTTATGAAACACAAATCGGAAACTTTTGAGTAATTTCAATGAGTTTCGACACGAAGTAGACATACAGACCGACTAAAGTATTAAAACATCACGATTGGACCATGGTGAAAATACTTAAACAATAAGTTTCTCGATTATTTGAAAGAGTATGGTATTCTTTCACAATGGACTCCTCCCGGGACATCTCAATTTGACGGTGTATCCGAACGGAGAAACCGAACCTTGTTGGACATAGTAAGGTTAATCATGATTCACTCTGAGCTACCAATTTCCTTCAAGGGATAAACATTAAACAGTGCAATACTTATTTTGAATAAGGTTCAATGAAAATCTCTTAGACAGACTTCATATTAGATATGAACAGGAAAGAAACTGGGTTTTCTCATTCCTGAAGATTTGGGAATGCTGGGCATACGTTTGGATGATACCAAACTAGAACCCAAATCGGATAAGTGCCTAATTTGTAGGTTTTCCTAGGGAAACCGAAGTATAGTACTTATACAACTCACAAGAGAACAATGTAATTGTTGCTCTCCATGCGGTTTTCCTAAGAGGAATTCCTATATGCAGTGGTAAGTGGGAGGAAAGTAAAACTCGATGAAAATCAGAGTAATACTGTTCCAGGCACCGAGTCCTCATGGAACACCAACAGTTCATCAGGGATGAAACTGTACCAATAATCTTCGAATACACAAGAGACGCGTAGGTCGGAGAGAGTTAGAAAAAAACTTGGGAGGTATAGGTTTCTGATCTCACCTCATGTAGATGTTAATCTTATTTAGGATATTTAACCGGCTACGTATGAAGAATTGATACAAGGTATCGACTCCTTTTATGGCAAAGTGCTATGAAGTCCGAAATGGATTCCATGTATACCAACCATGTTTAGACACTGGTTAATGTACTTGAAGGCATTGTGCCTGTTAGTACTAAATGAGTCTTCAAGGAAGACATACATGGATGACAACATATAAATGTACATAGCTAGGCTTGTACAGAAAGGGCATCGTCAACGATATAGTGTCGACTAAGATGAAACTTTTTCACTTGCTACCATGATCAAATCCATTTGGATAATGCTTGCTAATGTTGCATATTTCATTTATGAAATATGGCAGCTGAACGTCAAAACTGCTTTCCTTAAACGGAAACCTTTTGGAGGATGTTATCAACATCCTGACAGTTTTATCATACCAAAACATGCAAACAAGGTTTGCAAGTTAAATCGATCCATGTATGGATTGTAGCAAGCATTGAATTCTTGGAATTAGCGTTTTGATGTAATCATAATGGTATATGATTTAATTTAAAACAAAAATGATTCTTGTATATATAAGAAGGTTAGTGGGAGCGCACTGACAATGATTATCCTATATAATGATGACATGTCATTTCTTGGAAATGACATTCCTATAATACAATCGGTGAAAGCTTGGCTTTCATTAAAATTCTCCATGGAATACTTGGGAGAGGCAACCTTTATTCTAGGAATAAGGATATACTAGGATAGATCTAAAAGTTATTGACCCTCTCCGAGAACTCGTACATTGAAAAATATATACGCGACCTGGTGTCTCATATGCTTTGAGCATATGGAGCCACAATCAGGCCAATCCAGGTTATGGTCACTGGATTGATGTTAAGAACATCCTTAAGTATCTTAGACAAACTAAGGATGCTTTCTTAAGATATGGAGAAGGAGAACTTAAAGTGACTGGGTTCACCATTGCAAGTTTCCTAACCGATAAAAATGACTATAAGTCGTAATAAGGGTACGTATATAGTTTGAATAACGAAATAGTGAACTGGAAAATCTTCCAAGCAAGATACTATTGCCGAATAAACAACAAAAGTGGAACATTGCTGCAGCTGAGGCAACAAAAGAAGCATTTTGGATCTATAAAATTCCTAATTAGATTAGGAGTAGTTATATTAGCAGCTGAGCTAGGCTACAGCGCAGGCTAAAGAACCACGGTCTCATCATTGATCCAAGTATGTACTTCGACTATTTCATCTAATTCGTAAGATCATACATCGTGGCGATGTGATGATCGAATAAATAGCATCAGATGATTATCTTGTAAATCCGCTGACGAAAGCTATTTCTCAGCAGAAGATTGAGCAAACCGTACATAGTTTAGGTGTAGAACACTTGAGTGATTGGCTATAGGCCAAGTGACATATTATTGGACAATTATGACCCATAGCATAACTATTTGTACAGGACATTGTGTTGTTGTACAAATTAACTATGTGACAAAGGAAATTGCTCTTTTATCATTTGTAATTGGATTACCGGGATATATAAATGATAAAAGTCCTTATGATTAATTTCGGATTAATAAGATATGAGACAATATTAATCCACAAAGGTTTAATCATAAAATATCCCTAGTCGTAGTATTATCGAGATTGGACATCGATAATGCGGAATAGACTAGTATTACATTTGTGCGTGTTATGGGAGCATAACAACATAGTTCTCATATATTTGGGTATTTGATACTCATGCAAGTGTAATAGGAGGTTCTGTTTACCGATGGTACGGAAACAGCTTCGCTCTGGTACAGAATCACATTGGTAGTATGACTATGTGTCTATGGGAGTCCGAATCAGGGTAGGTGTATTTGGTCTTAACCTGAGACTTGCATCGCTATTACTTACGACAATCAGTTTACTTTGGTTTTGGTCGTCCGGGGCTTTAACAGGTTCTGTGTACGCCTCTTCTGGGTATATTGAGAATCGTAGTGTATTGGATATGATGTCAAGATGGAAGTATCACTTCAGTCATATGGAGATGATGATCACGCAGGATACGGAACTGGTACTCTTGTATCCTGCAGCTATCGAGATAATATGATAAGGTCATGATTATCCGATTATAGAGACTAGTTACTAGAGATCTGATATGTGCTTCGTATGGGGCAGACACAATTCCAGCCCCAGGCCTAGCATGTGACATCCGATACTGGATCGTAATACGCAATACTGCGTATACTACGCATACTACGCCTGATAAAGATTACATATTCGTTTATAGAATATTTCTGGAGAATTGGGTAGGCACGGTGCTTTGCTAGAAGCCAACCATGTCTTGTAAATCGGTAAGGACGTGGTACTGGGTACACACTCATTCGCATAGTCCGATAACCGTATTTACTGCCAACATATCCAGGGATCTCTTGGGTCGCATCTCGAAGATTCATCGATGATGTTTGACTCGAATAAAATTAATCTGTGATTAATTATGAGAGAGAAAATTAATCTGGGATTAATTACGACAATGAATTAATCTGGGATTAATTAAAAGAGAAAAAATTAATATGAGATTAATTGTGTTGAGAATTTATCTGGGAATAAATTCGTCAAAGAGAGAGAATGCGATTAATTTAGAATTAATCGGTAAAGTAAATTTAATAGTTAAATTAGATTTTACTGTTTAATTTATTTAATTGGGCTAAAATAACATATTAGATATATTAATTGAAATTAGATTTCAATGCGGAATTAAAGTTGGATTTTAATTCAAGCGAACGAATTAATTTGGAATTAATTCGCGAGCGATTTCCGTAATAATTTTGCTAGGCATTTTTATTTATTTAAATTGGATTTAATTATGTCGCGACGGAAAATTCGTTTAATCGGATTATACGAACCCGAGCCCGAAGTGTGTTGAGAAGGCCACTTGAATTTTGAATTAAAGTGGGTCCCACCAACTTACATCACATGTCTATCAAGTGTCAACTTGAGTGATGGAAGTGGTTGGAGGCATTAAATGCCATTTTCCCTCCAACACTTTGCCTTTGCTTTTGGAAAAAGCATATACACCTTTTGGAAAAGTGTAATTGGTAATTTTTGTTTTAGAAACAAAACACAAAATCTATTCTCTCTATCTTTTCTTTACCTTGGCCGAATGGCCTTGAAGTATCTTGGCCGAATGGCCATTAATCTTGGACGATCGAATCACTTCTTGGCCGAATGGCCATGGTTCTTGGCCGAATGTCCTTGCCTCATCAAGGCCGATTGGATCCCTCTCTCCCAAGCCGAATATTGCTTCTCTTGGAGGGCGATTTTGAGCTTATTTTGTTCTCGCTAGCACTTAAAGGAGTCAAGTGAAGGTGATAGGGACACTTACCCGAGAGTTTGGAACTCGATCTCAAGCTCCGAAGCTTACAACATATCCAACAAAGAAGGAAAAAAGCTTTGAACTCAATCCGATCAATGTGAGTATTCCGCAACTCCCTTTTGATTTATTCACACACAAATCACAACTTAGAGATCTTGGCATGTTCTAGGAACACTAACACTCCTTCAACCTGAATTTCATGTGATCGACTTTAAGCTTTTCTTTTCGAACACAAGACGTGCCTATGTTAATGCTAATGGAACATTTTGGCGTAGCCGAAATAGCCACTAGAAATGCCCAAAGGTAGGTGTCTATGATTGCCCAAATCTGGCCTAACCCAATATTATCAATCTTACATATCCATTATCCTTACAACTTATCACTCTTATACGTATCATCATGCACTTATATGATTTTCACTTAGACAAAGTTAACATTCATCTTTAATATAATCCGAAATAATCTGACCAAAACATCCATGATAGAACCTTAAAGCTTTCTAATCAAGCTATTACTAACTGACATTTTAACATTATCACAAGTGCACTTTCATACTCAAAACATAGTACTTACCATCACTACATAATTTCCTTACCATAAAAATTTACACTACATCATACCCATGCGTATCGAACTTATTTCTACAAGGTTGTTTACATACAACTATTAAGGCAATCACTATAACTCATTAACAATTCATTATCAAAGACAACAAAATAACCCATAACCATCCCTTTATTTTCAGCCAACACATTACACAAACCAACATCAAACTTTAATACATACCAAGCTTAAATCAAGTTTCATGCATTCACAAACTACACATATACAAACTCAATATCAAGCTTTAGCATTACAAGCATAATTATCACAACACACAAAAATCTCATATCCTTTCACACATCTATAGATTCGGTTAAGGGACTCAATTTAAAACCTTTGGAGTTTTCAACTCCAACAAAATAAACTTGTGTCATCACCTCCTATCAAACTTGAATCATAACAAATCATCATCAAAATTATCAAAACAACAAGACAACCCCACAACACAAGCTTGCAAGATTCGGCCAATATAAAAAAAAGTTATAACTTTAGAGTTTTTCCAATACATGTTCATACTTAACATTATCCCAAACACATGATCTATCATCTATTTTATCAAAAATAAAAAATAACTCATAACCATCCTATGCCATTCGGCCAAGAGGGCATCGTTATCAAACTGTTGAAACTACACTCAAACCAAGTTATATCCATGTCATAACATCATTCCAATACTTAACCATCACTAATATTCAATAACAACACAACTCACTCGACTCGTATTCTTACATCATACAAGTCATAAACTATCATCAATTCTTTAGCAAAAGAAGGCCAAAAACCAATCTCACATAAGTCCTTCACGTTTTGGCCAAACAAAAAGGTGGAACTTGAATTTATCAATACTTAAAGCAATTCAAACTCATACTAAACCTTATTCTAGACATAACCAACTTGAATTTATCAATACTTAAAGCAATTCAAACTCATACTAAACCTTATTCTAGACATAACCAACACTATTAAAGATCAAAGAAAACAAAAAAACACAAAATAACTCCCCCAATAATCTTGAGTATTTTTCCATAACTAAGAAAATACAAACTTCAACACAAACCAATACAGACTCTTGTCACAACATGATTCTAAGCATAAGCAACCATAAAAAACACAAGAATCACCCCATCACAACCAAACAATTTTGGCAAAGACCCCTTATTTTGGGAAAATTGGGCATTTACCAAAACAATGATTGTTCCATGTTTAGGTTATCATGAAATGCATAAAAATACATACTAGAATCTCATTTTAGCTAAATACACAAATTTAATTTTCTAGGGTTCAAAGGTGTGAAAATGATGGATGAGAAATCATATTTTATGTTCAAAATTAGAAGGAAAAAATGTTAGAAACTTACTAGGCTTGGATTGGTGCTTGAAGAAGAATCACTTTGTCATGAAAATTTTGGAAGCAAAAAGAAAGTGAAATGGCGTGAATGAGGGAGTCCCTAATTCATTTTTTTTAGCTTGAAGAGAGAGAGAGAAGATGAATAGTGAAGCTTTTTTATACATGGCGCTGATTTTTGTTGTTAAAAAAGTGACTTTAATTAAGCCATGTGTACAATCTAAGGACAGTCCCGTTTTTCACTGTTCATCCAAGAGAAACATGAAATTTTGACTTGATTCTATTCTTAATTTGGGAAACCGATCAACATAGAAGTTGTATGTCTTGGTATAAGCTTTCCGAAGATATAAATTTCACTAAAATTAGACATCGTATGGAAAAGTTACGGTTGAAATACCAAAGGCTGTCCTGATCGCGTTAAATTTTAAATGCACATTGTAACTGAGAAATTTTCACTTCGTGTTTCTAAAATAATTTATATAAGTAATATCATGCTAATGATTCATGTTCGAATGCTTAAATATGTCATGCAAAACACAAATAGATTTTGTAATTGTACCACGAAAATCAGGCTGTTACATTCTCATCTTCTTAGGTAATTTTTAATTAATAAAAGTTTTAATCAACTTTTAGGTGGGCTTAATCAAATTTGTCCAAATATGTAGAATTAGGTGTGACTACTCACATTTGTCTACCGCTTTGATTTAATCCAATTAAATCAAGAAAAAATTAGCAAATGGATTATTTCAATATTTGTAACTTTGATTTAATCCAATTAAATCAAGCCAAATACACCTATAATTACATATTTATAATTACCAAAATATCCTCAAATGGTAGAGATATTTATGAAATTATGATAAAGCCCTTGTGTGATTTTAGATTAATCTAATTAATCCAATTGGTCAAAGTAAATAATCAATGTTATCCAATAACACTTAATTATTTTAGTTGATAATTATAATATCAAATATTTATTTATTATCAAAAATTACCAGCTACCCAAGTGCTCAACGAGTACACTTCATATTATGAGACTCTCTAAGTCTAGACACGCTTGTCATATAAGCCTAGCTAATATGTACGCAATTCAGCCACCTCCGAATTCACGAATAACACGAATGAACTTTCTGAACTAACAAGTCAAGGTCATCACATATGTTTAGCAACCCTCCTTCGTAGGCTATCCGAGTTGTTCTTAGGAAATATAGAATACACCGTCAAGTTTTCAAGGCGCACATCTCATGTCGATATGTACACGATTCTTTACAACTTAATTAGAAACCATTTCTGATAAAAGCGATCTACCCTAGGTGATCAGCTTTGGCACAAAAATCTTAAGAATCGTGACTTACTCATATAGATAACTAAACCCCTTATGGTACACATATGTGCCAACAGATCATATCTTGTTACGCACTTGATTAATGAGTGTATCGGTCCAAACCCAACAAACATCTAGAGGCCAGACCATGAAAGGTTTATGACATACATGGCATCAAAGTGTGGAGGATCTCACACAAAATCAATGTTATCCTATAGTCAAATGATCACATATACTACTCGACTCGAAGAGATTCCTATTGACAGTGGTGTGTACTTTCAACTATTTGGAATCATCTGTGAGTCATTCAATATTCACTCCAATGAATATCCACATGTCTAAACAAGCTTCCCATGCTCATAGTACATTAGGTTAAACCATTGGAACTCCAATTACAATATAAGACATGTGATTGTCTTCTCGATTATAGAAATTCGACCGCATTCCAAAACCAACGACTATGAATATTTATTTTAAGAATAGTTTAGAATAGTAATACTATCCCAATGTCGGACCACCTAGTATTTAGTATTACTACATGACTATTCTAAGGTCGATGTCATTCTCAGCATATATATCCATCTACTATGTATAATGACATTACCATTAAAAAAGTTTGAAATGAAAATGTAGTTATTTTTATTAATAAATAATAAAATATAATGTACAATACATTATTCAGATTGGCGCTCCAAGTACTAACTCCAACAAACTCCCACTTTCTTAGTGTCAATTTGGATGGTACCATAGTCCCATCTCTTCCAAATGTTTATCGAATAATTTAGGAGGTAAGGTTTTAGTAAGCATGTCTGCTATGTTGTCTAGTCCTTGAACCTTCAAGACCACTTTGTCTTTTCGTTCAATAATATTTCTAATCATGTGATATTTCCTATCCACATATTTAGACTTGGAATGTGCCCTCGGCTTCTTAGTCTGCACAATGGCTCCACTTTTATCACAATACAATGGGATCGAATCCTCAATACTAGGTATAATGTCAAGTTCTGTGATAAAATATCTAATCTATACAGCCTCTTTAGCAGCTTCTGAAGCTGCTATAAATTCCGCCTCAGTGGTGGAATCAGCTGTTGAGCCTTGCTATAAACATCACCAACTAACTGCACCGCTATTAAGGGTAAATATGTATCCGAATGTTAACTATCTATCATCTGGATCTCCATGGAAGTCAATGTCTGTATAACCCTTAAGTTGTAGCTCATCTTCTCCATGTATTTGAAACTTATCCTTAGTACCTTTAAGATATTTCAGGATATGTTTCATGGTTGTCCAATGATATTTATCTAGATCAGATTGATATAAGCTAATCACACTAACGCCAAAACTGATGTCAGGTCTCGTACATAACATGGCATACATAATGCCTCAAATACAAGAAGCATATGGCAAGTTAGATATTTTAACTCTATATTCCTTAGTCTGAGGTGCCATTTTCTTCAAACGATGTATGTCGTATCGAAAAGGTACATTTATTGCCTTGCAGTTGGTAAAACCTTACATTTCTAATATTTTATCTATGTACGTGGATTGAGACAACCTTATAATCTTCCTAACTCTATCATGGTAGAGTCTTATACCTAGTATATAGGAAGCTTCATCCATGTCTTTCATGGAGAAGTTCTTACAAAGGTGGGCTTTCACACTTTGCATCATACCTATATCATTCCCAATGATAAGGATGTCATCTATATACAAAAAAAGTAAAACTATCATCTCCCACTAAATTTCTTATAAACACATAATTTTTCTGCGTTCTTGATGAATCTAGATAATTTAATTATTTCATCAAAATGATAATTCCAACTTTACGATGCATGTTTAAGTCCATAAATAGACTTCTGAAGCTTACAAACCTAGTTTGAAGTCTCACTGGATACAAAACCCTATGGTTGTTCCATAAAAAAATTTTCCTAGAGGAATCCATTTAGGAAAGCGATTTTCACAACCATCTGCCATATCTCACAGTTATGATATGCATCAAAGGCTAAAATAATCCTAATGGATTTTAGCATGGCTATTGGTGAAAAAGTTTCCTTATAGTCAATCCTAAGACATTGAGTGTAACCTTTAGCTACCAGTCGGGCCTTAAAGGTTTCCAAATTTCCATCGGGCTCTCGCTTCATTTTATAAACCCATTTATAACCAATAGGTTCAACCCCTTCAGGAAGTTCAAATAAGTCCCAAACTTGATTGTCATACATAGAATCCATCTCGGACTTCATGACTTCCTTCCATTTTCCCGAATCGATATCCAATATCGTCTGTTTATACGTAGTCAGATCTGTTTCCTCCAATATGAGAACATCAAGGTTCACATCAGATATTAAAAACAATCTCTTAGGAGGCCTTGATATTCTATTCGACTTACATAGAACATGTGTTACAGACCCTTCATTTAGTTGGATCTCATTTTCCATCTCAAGTTCCTTATTGTTGGGATCAAACTCATCAAGTTTAATATTTCTATAATTCTCACTTTCTCTCAAAAAATTTATTTTCAAGAAAAGTGGTAAAACGAACAATAAATACATTTCGTTGCTCAGAATCGTAGAATTAATATCCTAAAGAATTTTCAAGATATCCAACGAACCTATTTTTTTACCCCATGGGTGCCAGTTTATCCCGCTGCTAAACTCTAACGTATGCATAACAACCCAAAATTCTTAAATATCTAAGACTTGGATTTATACCGAACCATATCTAATATGAGGTTATAGAAATAGCTTTCGATAGAACTCTATTAAGTATGTGGGCAACAGTAAGTAAATTATAACCCTAAAGGTAATATGAAAGATCTTTATAGCTCACATAGATTGTACTATATCCAATAAAGTACGATTTCTCCGCTTAGACACACCATTATTTTAAGAAGTTATCGGTAGGCTATATCAGGCGAGAATTCAATTCTCCCTTAAATAACTTCTGAATTTTTTGCTCATAAATTCACCACATTGATCTAATCGAAGGTACTTGATGAATTTACCAGTTTATTTTTCTACTTCGTTTCAGAATATTTTGAACTTGTCAAATGTTTCTTATTTACAGACATATTCACATATTGACTTATCATCCGTGAAAGTCAAGAAGTATGTAAAACCATCATTAGTGGCATTATTTAATGGACAACACACATCACTGTGTATTAGCTCCAATAATTCCAGCACGGTGTCCAACATCAATAAATGAGGCCTTTGTCATTTTCCCTAGGAATTATGACTCACAAATCATATAAGGATCTAAGGTAAGATTTTCAATCAAACCATCCTTAACTAATTTTCATAGACGTCTAACACCTATGTGGCCCAATCTCATGTGTCTTAATCCAATATTATTTAATTCAGATCTATTACTTGTATTTTCCTTTGCATTAAAGGCATCTCTATATGTTTCCAAAACATAGTGACCGTTAGATAAAGAACATTATCTTTATTATATAAACATAAAGCACCATCTTTAATGTTTATTTTATATCATTCCTTATCTAATAACGAGAAAGATGTCATTTATATGATAAGAGAGGGTATATAATAACAGTCATGCAAATCTAATTTACATTTATTTGTGAGATCTAGAACAATTGTTCTTATGGCTTTGACATCCAATGCCTCGCCATTGTCAACTCTAAACTGGATCTCTCCTTTGTTTAACCTTCTTTTAACTCTAATGGAGTTGTAAATATGAGTAGGACTACCGCTGTCTAACACCCAACCACGATTTGTATATAAGGCTAATGAGATGTCAATTATAGGAAACAAAGTGTATATCGGGTTCCTGCGTTTTCTTTTATCTCTGGATAATCTTTCTTCCAGTGTCTAGACTTCTTGCAGTGTATACATTCACATGAGCTACAAGTGGTCTTACAGTTTATTTCTTGGAATCTTTTTTCTAATATCCCATTGTAATCCTCTTAGACTTCCTAGAAATCCTTGAAGAGCTTGCTCTACCATGGAGATACAAAGTGGGATGCCCTTTCTTCAAATGATGTTCCGCCGAGCATAATATATTGTGAAGTTTTTTATATGTCGCTTGCATCGGATGCATCACAAAGCCAATATATGTATCGGGTAAAGAAGACAGAATCATATTGGCCTAGCCTTTCATCTATCAAAATGTCATGTCGTTCCATATATCGGAACTGGTCAATTATGTTCAAAACATGAATGCTACCACTAATTTATCCTTGAGTGCAGCATGGAATAATTCCTTAGACCTCTGATATATCTCAATTTCTTGATTCTCTTCGAACAACTCCTTGAGTGCTCTTATAATGCTCCAAGCATTTGGTATATTGATGTACTGACTAAGAAATTAGAAATAAATTCGACAGACATTGGATTGAGCGTAACATGCCTCAATTATTCTTACTCCAAGTCAAGGCAGATGTTCATCCCATACTTTAAGTAGTTTAAGACTCATTTTAATTTATTAGAATCCAAAAGTCGCGCTAATAGTTTTGCGGTAGCCATCTACAACATAACATTTAAACACTAGCAGTACATTATTCATTTCAATATGAAAATACTAATTGATTATGAAAGTGCCCTCCCACTACTTTATGTAATTCTGTAATCTCCCTTAACGGAAAATAGAAAGACTATCAAAATTTCATAGTGGGAAGTGGATCCCATGACATTTACTCCAGCCTCACACTATCAACGGTCTTGGCCTTATAAATTCATTAGGTAGACCTCCAAGGTCAATCACATTCATGTGACTCCTAGTTTGGTCATGAACCATTTCTAATCCTCACACTAATGACGATCTTATATTAAGACGTGTTCTAGGTACATACTTGTCAATGTGCACTAATGAGCTTCGTATATACACCCTCACAATAATGATGGTATTGGGTGACTCTTTTAACTCATCACGCTACATCAAATATTTTACCAGAGCAACCTAAGTTCTAAGCACTTATACCCTTACATTAATGACGATCTTGGGCATAAGTAGTAAGAACTCATTCATCTTCGTATTGACAAGACGGACCATACACTAATGCTTCAACATTATTAATTCTATTACTTAAAAAAAAAGTAATCACCTAATCATTGGAGATTAATGACAATCAAGTCATTAACATTCTCGGGTCAAAATTAAAATTTTAATTTAAAACATGCAATGCATATCCAATATGACTTATGTATAATTAAATTAAAATATAGTGGCATGGATTCAAATATATATCAAACATGCAACATGTGTTGTGTGGTTAAGCCTTGGCTCTGATACTATTATGTTGGAACAGATATGGAACCCCTAGTATCGGATCGGTGCTCCACACAGTGAAAGAGGGTCTAACCTATGAATATCTAGCAAGGGTATATTTTTAAATATTTTATGTAAAATTTCATTTCGTTTCGAGTCCGTGGGATAAAACGGGGACCAAAACGAAGTCCGAAAACTCTAGAACGGAGAAAATAAAATTTCAATGTTCATCAACTGTAAATGTCGCGACGCGGAAGCTTGGGCATCGAGGGGCTCCAAAGTGCGAGAGCAACTACGAGAGCTGAACATCTCGAAGTTGCGACGCGGAATGGTGGGAGTCGCGATGCTCCTGGGTTTGATGCTTAGTGTCAAGATTCTGAAGGGTCAGAGTCGCACACTGCCCTAGACAATGAGCAAACATCAACTTCAAAAATTATACTAAACACTTCCAATTTTCTCCTAATAATTTAAATACACCTAAAATCCAATTTTAGCATCATGACCATCATCAACACATGTTATACAACTAACATACATGTATTCTAAATACATATATGCATTTGTTTGAATCAAAACACAAACCAATATAGAATCCCACAATGAAATGTCTCATGAACAATTCTATGTCACCCAAAGGTGGTCAAATGATTCTAGAATGGTAGCCATAGCTCTAAGCTTTAAAGTAGAGTTTCAAACTCTTATTAAATTATTCCATATCCAACATGAATATTTTTGACCCAATTACAAGTATATTGTGTTTAAATCTTTGATTTATACATATTTATGTTTTGGGGGGAAGAAAGATATCAAAAGAATTATATTTTGATTATGATGCATTTCGATATTGTTTATGATATTATATGATATGATATGTTTCCGTAACGGTACTTTTATATGGTTCTTACAGTTTCATAATTTGATATAATATGTTTTCGCTGTGGTGCTTGTATAGGGGTTTGTCCAATTACAGTGGGCCGACCTGACCCTCTGTCGATAGGGGATCATTTCATTCATTGTCTGATCTGTGCGCGCTATTTGGGCATTGTGCGCTTGTTATGTTTCGTCCACTTAAATTATGCTGGATGCACGATATTGATTTACGATGATGGATTTTGATATTGATTTTGTTTATAGTAAAAGAGTTTTTCAAATATATTTTCGAGATGGTTTTTGAAAGAGATCATTTTAAGTTTTTCATTTAATGATGACAGAGACTGACAGATTATCAACACCATAAGAGCACAATGATTATGGGTCACTTCTGGCTGTGACAATAGATGTATTAGTTGATATAAAATATTATGTTCGTTATAAGAATACGTATGTAAGTTTATAATTAGACATGAATCTTTTGGGTATTGTGATGGTTATGTATGTTATGTTGTCAGCCATACAAAGTTGTATGTTCGATGGGATATATATGCATGTAAACTTTCATATTAATGTTTTTTACATATATGATATCAAATGAAATTATGTGAAATGAATGAGTTCCATTTTATATTATGGACGAAATAGATAGTATGAAATTTGTGTTAAGTTTTTATTTTGATACTGTATTGGATTGCGTGTAAAGAACATGTGATATGTTCCTCGTTTCGGATGTGTATGTGATTGGCTGTATAGAATCCGTGTTCGACTTTCTTTTTTAGTTAATGGATGAGTTTGAAATGGTTTGAGCGCATTTCTATGGATGTGTGTGAATTGAGATGATAAGTTTAAAGTGTTTTTGGTATAAAATGTTTGATTCAATGTGTTTGTTTTGAAATAGCATAGTTTGTATTGATGTATGAAATATGTAACTTTTGATAAGGTGTAAAGTGAGATAATTTGCGAATGCGGATAAGATTATAATGTACGTACGTTTGGTTCCGAATGATCAGACATAAGGATGGAGCAATTTCGAGGACGAAATTTTTATAAGGAGGGGAGACTGTAATATCCTGAATATTTTTCGGAATGGTTCTGGAAGATTTCCGAATTGAAGTTTAGAATTTGGAACTCGATGATACTCAAAAATAAGAGTTAAATAGATCAGAGCGTTTTAAAGTGAAATTTTTTCACGTTGGAAAATGCATGGTTTCGAGAATCGGTTACACGATTTCTGATTGTATCGTTATACGCGTAAAAGTATCTTATTTCAGCTATAAAATAGAAAACGAACTTCGATTGGGTTGATTCTTAAACCATCATACTCGTTTTTCCGAGACGAACAACTTTCATGTTGAAAACTTTTGAAATTTGCATTAGAAGGGCTTCAAAAATGTGAAATTTTTAGAAAGCCCAATATCAGAGGCCTGATTGCAATTTTACGGGGGTTTGAACGTAAATTTCAGAAACTTCTCTGTAAATACCCATAGTTTCTTGTAATTTCCGAAATGGCATAACTTCCCAAATCTCCCAATTCGACCCCCACCCCCAAAAGTCATCATTTGCTTCCCTGGTCATGACGGCACCCTGCCGGCCACCGTCGGTTGGCTCGACCAGCTAGGTAGTGCGCTGGCCACTCCTCCACCTTGTGGTGGCCGGCGGAAATGAGGAGGAGACGAGAAGAAATGGGTTTCTCGAACCCGACTCTTCGTTTCGTCTAAGCCACCTGTCAAATCGAAGCTGTCAGAGAGTACTACAAGTTGGAGGTGACAAAATTTTCATTATGTGTAAAATTACCTGCAAAACGAGGGGAATATAAGTGATAAACAGTAACATTCATTTGACCAGTAACTCTGATTTGAATTCATTCGATTCCAACGCATTCGTGGGATCGTTTGGAGTCCGTATATGCCTTCTAAATCTTGGTAAGAGCTCCCGGTAAAAATCCACAAATTTCAAGTTTATTGTTAAATGTTTGGAGGTATCCAGTAGCTTCATTGAGTATAGTATTGATATAAATTGAATTGTTTGAGTATTAGTATATTGAATATGAGCATTTGGTAGAATTCGAGTGAAAACAGAATGAGTTTGATCGATTCAATAAAATATGCAAGTTTCCGATAAAAGTGAGTTTTTTCTCATAAAGATGTGTTTTGATAATGATAGTTATAAGTTATATATGATTTACGAAAATATTTAGTTAAATCCGGGTAGGTTCGAAGGGTTTGGGACCCTCCCGTAGCGTTTACGAAAACTATTTCGAAAGATTTTCCAAAAATACGTAAACTGAGAATTCAAGTTAACTAGTGTCATGAATTAGTTTGTAATGGTATTTAAGATTATTGAAACTGAAAACATTGAAATTGGACTTGATTTGGTTGTCCCGGAAAGATTCGAAATTTTGTTATGGTTAAGTTGAGAATACCGTAAATCGTGATTCTGACGGTATTTCGCCATTTGTTTTGACAGATGTGACTAAGATCTGGAGTGCTCGTGAAGGCAGGAAAGTAACTCATGTGATGAGTACTTAATTTTTTGATATGTGTTTATATATATAAATGTATATGTGTGTATATATATATATGATTGAATTGTTTAGGATAATACGATGATAGTTCGAGATACTCCTGAGACAGAGTTCGAGAATATTTATAGTTAAGTTTATTGACCACCACATATATGGGTTTTGTCAATGATTTGGTATGAAGTGAAATACTTGATGAGCTTATTGTTTATGTGTATGTATAGATGTACGTAATGGTATGAACCTATAATGATATGAATACGTGTAAGTAAATGTATAAGTATATGGACATATATTTGTATATGCTGTTGGACAAAATGACCCATAGCGTCACTATTTGCACAGATCATTGTGTTGTTGTAGCAAATTAACTATGTGACAAGGAAATTGCACTCTCATCATTTGTGATTAGATCACCATAGATATATAAATGAAGAGAGGTCCCTATGATTAGTTCCTGGACTGAGAATGATATGAGACAGTATCAGTCCCCGAAGGATTAATCATTAAATATCCCTAGCCGGAGTATTATCGAGACTGGACATCGATAATGCGGAATAGGCTAGTATTGCACTTGTGTGCGTTGTGAGGGCACAACGACATAGTTCTCATATATATAAGTATTGGATACTTATGCAAGTGCGATAGGAGGTCGTGTTTCACCGATGGTACGGGAAACAGCTTCGCTCTGGATAGACCCTTCGGAATCCCATTGGTATTATGACTATGTGTCTATGGGAGGCCGAAATCAAGGTAGGTGTGTATAGTCTTAACCTGAGACTTACATCGCTAATACTTACGATAATCGATAGACTTTCGTCTTGGTGGTACAGGCTTTAACCGGTTCTGCGTACACCACTTCTGGGTTTATCAGAGAGTCGTAGTGTATTGGGTGTGATGTCAAGACGGAAGTATCACTTCAGTCATATGAAGATGATGTCACGCAGGATACGGTACTAGTGCTCTTGAGTGTTGCGCAACCAATCGGGATATTGTGACCAGGTCATGAATATCCGATTATAGAGACTATGTTACCAGACATCCGATATGTGCTTCGGACGGGGTAGACACTTATCCAGCCCCAGCCCTAGCACGTGACTATCCGATACTGGGCCGATACACACAATACATTGGTATACTACGCTTGATAACAGATCTTAATATTCTTAAATGGATATGTCCAGAGAATTGGGTAGACTTGGTGCTTTGCTAGGAGTCGACCTTGTCTCGTAAATCGGTAAAATGTAGTACTTGGTACGTACGTGATTCGGATACTCCGACGACCGCATTTACTGCCAACTTATCCGGAGATCTCATGGGTCGCTTCCCGATAATCCACCGATGACGCACAACTCGCACTCTTGAATAATCTGGGATTATATAGAAGAGAGAGAAAATTAATCTAGGATTAATAACGGAGATATTTTAACTAGGATAAAATATCGTCTAGAGAGAGATAACGATTAATTCGGAATTAATCGGTAAATTAATATATTCGATATATTAAACGAAATTAGATTTCGACGCGGAATTAAAATTAGATTTTAATTCGGGCGAACGAGTTAATTTAGAATTAATTCGTTAGCGACGTGAATAGTGAATTCACTAGGTGTAATCATTTAATTACGACGCGAAGGAAAAATTGTTAATTTGGAATTAGCGAACCCGAGCCCGAGTGTGATTGCGAGCGCATTCGTATTTCGAATTCGAGTGCGGCAACGCAAGTCGCATCAAGCGTCAAATCAATCAGTCGCATCAAGCGTCAAATCACTTGTCACTTTGAGTGATGTGACTTGACAACATGTCACTTTGATAAAGTAGATGTGACTTGATGGACATGATGTGTACTTGATGGCTTTTATTGTTTGACTTTATAAAAGCAAATTCAAATGAAATTCATTTGAAATTCACAAAAGTGTATAAGATACACTTGAAATTCAAATGCAATTAATTCAATACACATTTCTTTCTCTCCATTTCTTTCTCTTCTTCTCACGCCCAAGACCATTTTTCTTCACTGGTTTTGAACCAGAAATGGCGTGAATAGGGAAGCCAAGAGTTGGGTTTTTGTGGCAAAAACCGCAAGTGCTAGCACACTACGAGTCTTGCGAAGGTGGTAGGGAGGTTCGCCCATGAGCCGGGATCCGTCGGACGAGGCTTGGAGCTCCGTTTTGCATCTCAAAAATTTCTGTTTTGGAGGCAGTTCACTGCTGCATTTTGGCGTGAAAACAGTGGGCATTTTGGCCTTGAATCGCCTTCAAATCGACTCAACCGATCGATGTGAGTATTCCGCTACCTCCGTTGATGTATTCACGCATTGTTTTCATTGCTTGTTTGATCTTGGGACCTAGATTAATACCGACATATGCGTTTGATGGTAAGATATATATAGGTTGGGTATATAGAATTGGCAAATCGAGCAAACCATGATTTCTAATTTGGTATTAGTGATCGGTGAAAACACACACGTAACACAAGCGCACGTATCACTCAACTAGTATAAAATTATTGATCCCACGAGGACTTAATTTCTATTATTGTTATTAATTATTGATTCTATTTATTTACAGGTATCTAATTAAATGGAGAATGTAATGATTGCCGATTGGTTGGTTGAATGTGGATTTGCTAAATAATTAAAAATACAAAATAAAAAAAGGAAATTAATAATAAAGACAATATCTAGGGTTGTGATTCAACATAATATTATTCTAATGATGAATTGATTCTCTTATATATGTGTAATAAATCTGTTTGTTAACCTGGAACACGAAGATATGCAAAAGCCTCTTCCGATGGTCAGATGCAAACACCCAAAATAAGACAATTAATCATATTTCTATGTTAACCAAGTCACCTGAATTCATTAATTTCAAGTTCCAATTGTGGCTACCCCCGCCCCGACAAGTATATTCCTACCCTCTAAGAGTCATTTTCCTTGAGGTGAGACCGTGAGTTATTGAATCTAAGGCTGAAACCTAAAATCCCTTCGTCAAGTTCATTTTAAGTTTACCCCATCAATCTTATTAATGGCCAGTTAACAAGAAGCATTAAGCTTAATATTCAATAAACAAACCAAAATATTGAACATAATTTAATTAAATCAAGTATTAAACTCATGAATATTGTGTTTCATCACTTCCCTAGAATAAAAATAAAATGCTGGGGTTAGGGGATCCACCTTTAATATTTCAAATGTAGAAATCTCATTTTATTATAATATAGAAATTGTCAGTGTTATCTAATTAAGCCAAACCAGCCATAAAGACAGTGTTATTATCTGTCACCTAAAGATCGACCATATAGGTGGTGTCACATTATGTCAAATAAATAAAACCAGCCATTAAGGCGATATCAACTTTAATGCATATTATTAAATTATAATTTCCATATTATAAATTAAGTGAGATTAATCTACCTTATCATATTAAAGGTTTCACCATTCCCTCAGCTGAAATTAATTACTAAACATAAAAGAAAGTAAAAAACACACAAACTATTATTAATACTAAAAATAAAAATAAAAATACATTACAAAACTACTAAATAAAACACACAAGATACAAACCTTAATTCTTATTCAAGAAACCAAGGAAAGTATGAAATTTACAAATGAAATGGCTTGGTATTTATAGGCAAAATTTTGCCTCCACCAATTTCTCCACCAAACATGGCACAAAACATGACACCAAATCCTCCACCAAATATGCAAGCATGTTTGGTGGATGTTTGAAAATTTCCATTTTTTATTTTATTTTATTTTTTTTTGTTTTGAAAATGGCTTTAATAATTATATATAACCCACTTTCGGATGTTTTATCAATTTCGGTCATGACAACTTCAGAATTCGAAATTATTATGAACGTCAAAGTTGTAGAGCTTTGAGTCTTATTTAATCTGTAACTTGGATCACCTCAATCCGATATCGGAGTACAAAGTTATGGCCAAAGTACGAAAATTATGCAAAGTTGAAATTTCTGAAATTGTACTTCGTTAGAACGCCATTTCAAGTTTCCAACCTCCAAAATCCAAATGTCATGTCCGATTTTTTCCCTTATTTGTTCCATATTTCGTCATGATTGATTCCATTGAGTCGCCATCACACCCCAAAACCTAACATTTTGCTAGTCCTCGAGCAAAAAAATAAAAATAAAATGCAATAAACAATTAAAATTAAACTAAGCCTTTTTCGTAGGGATCACAGTTGCATTTAACGTATGCAACAAGTCTTTAAACCCCTTGGTGTCCCTAGTGGACGATTTGTACTCTCGTGAGGGCTTACAGTGACGATACCCACAAACATGAATCAAATACACACAAAAGCAAAAAGATAAAAAGATAAACAAGTTAGTGACTAAACAAGTGAAACTCCTTATCCAAGTTAATAATTGTTTTCTTTCTTTCTAAATTACCAAATAAGTAAATTCTCCGATTATTTTTACCATTCTCCATATACACATAGGGGTGGTAAAACAAATCAACGAATCGAATTTGTATCAAATCCTAAACGAATCGAATCAAAATGTGATGGATTCATATTTGATTCGTTTATTAAACGAATCCTAATATCAGGATTCGTATTCGATTCGTTTATTAAACGAATCGAATACGAATATTCTTTTATTCATTTAGTCAATGATATTATTTAATTAAATAATTTACCACACTTGATTCACATTAATTCTTCATAAATATATACATATGAAATATGAAATTAATATATTTACTAAAAATACCTCACCAAATATTGAAAATATTACTTTTTCTATGATAATTAGCTATAATTTTTTGAATCTTAATTGAAAATTAATAAGAACTAGTAAATAAAAATAATAAAACGAATTCGATAAGAATAAACGAATCAATGAGCTTAAAATCGTATTCGATTCATTTAATAAACGAATCGATTCGAATTGACCCATTTATTAAACATATTCATTTTTTCAAACCCGTATTCGCTTTAAAGCGAATCGAATCGAACGAATAAACGAATCCTGACCCAAATTGCCACCCATATATACACAACCAACAAGGTATTAATCAGCTCATTATGCCCACAATATTCATAAGTGTAGTTGAAAAGAGAGTAATATTTTTGTCCTAAAGTTATATCAGATTTCACACCCTTTTTAGCAATGATTTTTTTTTTTTTTTTATTTACAACATCTTCAATCCATGTAGCGAGCTTTGGGCCCGTGACTCCCAATCCAGTTGGCTTTCGGGCACTAGGTGTTAAGACACCCTTACAGACTTAATTACTTGGATTTCAGATATCTTTTTTTTTCTTTTTTTACAACATCTTCAATCCATGTAGTGAGCTTTGGGCCAGTGATTCCCAAGCTAGTTGGCTTTAGGGAACTAGGTGTTAAAACACCCCTACAGACTTAATTACTCGGATCTCAGATGTTTCTTTTTGTTTATTCCATCACTTTTTTAGATGCTTCTGCCAATTAAACTAGAGCACTGAATATTGCAAACTTTTCAATTACAACTCATGATCGTATGTGGAGAATTCACAAATTAAATAATTCAAAAGGAAATAAACAAAAATTAACTTGTTACGAAATAAGTTGAGATACGTCTCAGGAGTGGAAATTCATTACACAGCTATCTCAAACACCATTCCACCTGATTAGTCAAGTTAAAAACACAAAAACAAAAATATTTTTTTTTTATATTTTTTTAATTTTTGAAAATATTTACTAAAAATCAAATAAAAACAACACAACGAAAAATGAAAACAAGATACTAGTCAACTATTCCCATATCCCAAACCTAATTGAGACATTGTCCCCAATGTCTAAAAAGTGGAAGAAGAGTTTAGAAAACAGTACCTGGTTAGCTGAAATTCTACATCTAAAAAGAAAATTAAAGGTTAAGATCCAGATTTATCCGACGCTTCTTACTACGATCATTATCAGACCTGTTTATCTTGGAAAGGATAGGGTCAATTTGTGGTTCAAAGGCTAAGAGTTGGTCAATTAAATCATTGGTTGTTCTGGCAGTGAAGATGATATTTTTTATAGGTTTTGAAACGAACCCATTTCTCTGGGCATCATCAAGAAACACACAAAGAAAATCATAAAATCCATCAGCATTAAACAGTCCAATTGGTTTCTGGTGTATGTTCAAGTTTGCCCAAGATAGCACTGTAAAGATTTCATCCATCGTGCCCAAGCCACCTGGCAAAGCAATAAAAACATCAGCACGGTTAATCATTTCCACAAGTCGTTCAGACATACCTGGTACAATACATTCATCTCCGTTTGATGGTCCTATAAGATTCGCCTCTGCCAAAGGTTTTATGATGATTCCCAAAACTTGACTACCTTCTTCCTGTACGACCCTTGAAACATACCCTATTAGTCTAAGATTGACACTGCCATATACAATGTGCATATTCCTTTCATCTATGACTCTACCCAATTCATGTGCTGCCACAACGAATTCTGGCTTAGAACCAACACTAGTACCGCAAAACACACAGATGTTTACAGCTCGTCTTCTTGAAGTTGCTTCCATTTTTTTAATGCATTTCTTTCTCAAATCTAGATGTCTTCAAGAGTGCAATGACGAGCTGAATTTATAGATACTGAAAAAGGGTGAGTAATAATAGCACTAGTGCCAAATGACAATTATTAACTAAATAGTAAAATATATCGTGAAAGTCAAAAAGTCTGGATCCTGTCGGAGAAAATAAAAGAAAATAATAAAAAAATCACAATTATTAGATAAATACAAAGAGAAAATAATATTTACAAGATGTAATGGTTTGAATGACGTCTATGCGTCAGAGATAAGCTTTCCATCCAATTTTCTTATAAATTGGCAAACATGGTATTTTAAAGTCAGATTCCCGAGACTTAAATGTTGTCTTTCTTTTCGAAACCATGCATGTAACATGTGAATTACGTGATGCACATATCCACTGGAATGCGTCTCAAGAGTCAATGATATGTCATCCAAAGACTCCTTTCTCATGTCATCCCTAATGAGTTTAATTTTATCTTCACGGTTATCAGATACCATTCCGAAAGAACGACAAAGAGTATTACATGTCATGCGTGTACATTTATAGAAAACACCTAGTCTTTTAGCTCTTCTGTTTTTAGCATACGTGCTTCTTCCTAAACCAGACAGATATGACACAAAAGAGTCAGAGGACTCACCTGCCAATCGGACCCGTGCTTCAATAATCCAATGAATGTCATTAGGAATATCTTTGATCATCAGTAATCTCATTCGTTCTAAGCGAGCTTTATAGACTTTCATCAGAGATTTTTGAGGGAGAGATGGAAATTACTTGTGAAGATTTGCGAGAACGTCTTCCATCCTGAAATATGACTTTACCTACACAAATTAAACACACCAAAATAAAACACACCAAATCTTAATATATAAATAAATTGCATGGTTTACCTCCCTACTAGCGCTAAGTTTAACGTCATCAGTTAGACATGACTGCCCGAATATTAGGCTGGATCTGAAAGTGTGACGCTTTCTTTTTGTCGTTCAAATGATTCTCTCTAGTAGTGCTTGACACGCTTGCTTTTAACTTTGAAGGTTTTATTAGAGTTGGGATCACGTAACTCAACAGCTCTATCTGGTAAAACTTGGGTGATTAGAAATGGACCTGCCACCGTGATTTTAACCTCCCAGGGAAAAAATTTCAACTTGATTTGCTGAACAATACCCGCTGCCCCGGTTCCAGTTTTATGCACACTAACTTCTTATCATGTCTTTTCTTGGCCTTTTCTTTGTACAGTTTGGCATTCTCGAAAGGCTGTATATGAAATTCCTCCAATTTGTTGAATTGGTGGAGTCTTTTCTCTTCAATTTCTTGTAGATCAAGATTTAACTTCTTCTGTGCGCAGTACGCTTCATCTTCAAGCTCCATAGGAAGATTGTATGCTTTAAGTTTGTCAGTGGAAATTTGTATTTCATCAGAGTTCTGGACGGTGCTATCTATCACATCAAGTCTGAAACATTCCTCATTCTTTTCGTCATTCGGGAATTCCATGGCTTTGAAAATATTGAATGTTACTTCTTGGTCCTGTACCCTCATGGTTAGTTCACCTTTTTGTACATCAATAATGGTTCGACCTGTAGCCAAGAATGGTCTACCGAGGATGATGGGGACGTCTTCGTCTTCCTCCATATCAAGGATAATAAAATCTGCTGGGAAAATGAATTTGTCGACTTTGATCAGCATATTTTCAACTACATCTCTCGGAAATGTCAGCGTTCTATCAGCAAGTTACAAAGAGATTGAGGTGGGCATTGCTTCTCCAATCTTCAGTTTCCTGTAAATGGAAAACGACATCAAGTTAATACTAGCACCTAAATCACACAAAGCCTTACCGAAGTTATGTTTTCCTATGGTGCAAGGGATAGTGAAACTGCCAAGATCTTTCAACTTAGGGGAAGCTTCCTCTGAATGATGGCGCTGCAGTCTTCTGTCAATGCTCTTGTCTCATAATCTCCCAATCTTCATTTTTATGACATAATATTTTTCATGAATTTAACATAGCTGGGAATTTGTTCCAATGCTTCTGCAAATGGAATGTTGATATGCAACTTTTTAAAGATCTCTAGGAATCGAGCAAACTGCTTGTCCAGTTTATTTTTCTGGAGACGCTGTGGAAATGGTGGAGGTGGAGTGAATCTTTCTCGATCATTTGCTTTTGCTTCTTTTTCCTCCATCTGTGGCTTTGTTTCGCTACTTTCTTTTGGAACTTCCTCAGTGGATACTTTGATTCCAACATCTTTCTTGATCTTAGTACCACTTTTCAAAGTGATGGCATGACATTATTCCTTCTTCATGTTCCTTGGATTTGGTTCTATATTCTAGGAAGGGTACCTTGGCGTCTGTAACTCTGAGCATTGGCTAGTTGTCCTATTTGATTTTCCAATGCCTTTATAGAAGCAGTTATGTTTTGATTCAATGCTGATTAGGCTTGAAATATAGCTTCATTTGATGCTGCTTGATTTTGAATTAATGCTGCTTGATTTTGAAACATATCATCATATTTGGCTTCTTGTTTTTCATCTGGGCTAAGGGTGGCAAAAAGAATCAACGAATCGAATTTGTATCAAATCCTAAACGAATCGAATCAAAATGTGATGGATTCGTATTCGATTCGTTTATTAAACGAATCCTAATATCAGGATTCGTATTCGATTCGTTTATTAAACGAATCGAATAAGAATATTCGTTTATTCGTTTAGTCAATTATATTATTTAATAAAATAATTTACCACACTTGATTTAAATTAATTCTTCATAAATATATACATATGAAATATGTAATTAATATATTTACTAAAAATATCTCACCAAATATCGAAAATATTACGTTTTCTATGATAATTAGTTATAATTTCTCGAATCTTAATTGAAAATTAACAAGAACTAGTAAATAAAAATAATAAAACGAATCCTAAACGAATAAACGAATCCATGAGCTTAAATTCGTATTCGATTCATTTAATAAACGAATCGAATCGAATTGACTTATTTATTAAACGAATCCATTTTTTCAAACCCGTATTCGCTTTAAAGCGAATCGAATCGAACGAATAAACGAATCTTGACCCAGATTGCCACCCCTAATCTGGGCAAGCAAATATTCTATTTCTGGCTTATTCTCATACTCATGGCTTTGATTTTTCTGTTGGAATCCTGATGGTGGATTGTTTATTTGCCTTGAATTATTGTACCATGCGAATTTGGGGTGATTCCTCCACCCTGGGTTATAGGTGTTGGAATATGGATTGTTCCCATGTCTATTGAAATTACTAACATAGTTCACCGTCTCATCATGTTAGTTATAAGACTCCGCCTCTAGCGCTCCTCCATATGGTGAACTTGTGGATCTAATATTGCCTTGCATGCTAAGATTTTCCATGAATTTGCATATCTTATCCAGCTTGGCATTCAATGCGGTGTTGGCTCCAACTTCGTAAATTTCTGCTATTCGTTGATCATGCTCTTTTCTTCTGGCCACAAAGAATTTTTGTTGGCCATTTCTTCAATTAAGTCTCAGGCATGATCCTCTCCTTTTACCATTAAAGCTCATTCAGCAGCATCATTAATTGTAGTTCTCATTAGTCCAGAAAGTCTATTATAAAAGGTTTGTACTTGTAGCCACTTTGCAATCTCATGGCGAGGACATTTTCGGAGTAATTCCTTGTATCTTTCCCAAGCTTCGCAGAGGGATTCTGAATCATGTTGCATAAAGGATGTTATGTCATTCCTCAGCTTTGTTGTTCTGGATAGGGGAAAGTACTTTGCAAGGAATTTGGTAGCTAGAGCGTTCCAAGTTGTGATGGAACATGCTGGTAACGAATGTAACCAAGCCTTAGCTTTGTCTTTCAAAGAATATGGGAACACACACAGTCTCATTGCTTCTTCAGCAGCTCGATTGTAATTGAATATGCCACAAACTTCTAGGAAGTTGCTGATGCGGGCAATAGAATCTTCAGTTACATTCCCCTCAAACGGAACTAATTTTTGTATCATCTGGATGCATGTTTTGATGTCACACGCATTTGCTGATAAATAATGAAGTACAATACATAAAATGAATCCATCAACCACCGTAATAGTTCTGTCTCGAATGGGAATTGGTGGTGCTGTTGGGTTTCTAGGTTAGTCCCAAGATCGATTTCAAGCATAAAACATGTGTGAATACAACAATGAAGAATGACGGAATCATACTTACATTGATCGGTTATGCGATGCGAGGAACGACAAAACTTTTCTCCCCTCCATGGTGCTCACGACAGTGGACTATTTTGTCCTCCTCCAATTTTCGGTCACCGCCTCCATGGATGCTCCAAGCTCCAAGCTTTGCAAATGGTGATTCCATGCTCACAAGTTGGTTTCCCTATCTCCTTGGATGACCCTTTATGTGATAGCAATGGAAAGATTTTCCACAAATCTTCCTTATTTCTTCCTCTTGTTCACGGTTTGGAGAAGAAAAATGAGAGAGGAAAATGTTGGCCCTTGGCCGAATTTTGGGAGAGAGAAGAGTGAAGTGTGTTGGTTTGGTTTTCTAAAAACCTAATACCAAAAATCCATTTCCAAAATTTTGTAAAATGGCTTTCCAAAAGTCAATTAAAATTTGGAGCCAAAAAGCAATTAATGCTTCCAACTACCACCATCAATCATAAGTGACAAGTTGTCACATCACTCAAAGTGACTAGATATCACATCAATTGATTGACTAGTGATTTGACGCTTGATGTGACTTGTGGGCCGCATTTGAATTCCAAATGCGAGTGGGCCCGCAAACACTCCCGGGCTCAGGTTCGCTAATTCCGAATTAATGAATTTTCCGTTGCGACGTAATTAAATCAAATTTAATTAAATAATCACGCCTAGTAAAATTACTATTCACATCGCTAACGAATTAATTCTAAATTAACTCGTTCGCCCGAATTAAAATCTAATTTTAATTCCACGTTGAAATCCAATTTCGTATAATATATCGAATATATTATTTTATCGATTAATTCCAAATTAATCGTTCTCTCTCTTTAAATAATATTTTATCCCAGATAAAATATCTCCGTAATTAATCCTAGATTAATTCTCTCTCTCTTATAATTAATCCAAGATTAATAAAGTGCGAGTCATACGTCATTGGTGAATCTTCGGGAAGCGACCCATGAGATCCCCAGAAATGTTGGCAGTAAATCCGGTCGTCGGACTATCCGAACACGTACGTACCTAATACTACGTTTTTACCGATTTACAAGACATGGTTGGCTTCTAGCAAAGCACCGTGCCTACCCAATTCTCCAGAAATATCCTTATAGGAATATGTGATCTATATCAGGCGTAGTATACGTAGTATTGCGTATTACGATCCAGTATCGGATGTCACGTGCAAGGCCTGGGGCTGGAAATGTGTCTGCCCCATACGAAGCACATATCAGATCAATGGTAACTAGTCTCTATAATCGGATAAACATGACCTAGTCATAATATCCCGATAGCTACAGCATAAAAGAGAACCAGTTCCGTATCCTACGTGATCATCATCTCCACTATGACTGGAGTGATACTTCCATCTTGACATCACACCCAATACAATATGATTCTCAATATACCCAGAAGAGGCGTACACAGAACCTGTTAAAGCCCTGGACGACCAAAACCAATGTATATTGATTGTCGCAAGTATTAGCGGTGCAAGTCTCAGGTTAAGACCAAATACACCTACCCTGATTCGGACTTCCATAGACACATAGTCATACTACCAATGGAATTCCGAGGCGTCTATCCAGAGTGAAGCTGTTTCCGTACCATCGGTAAACACAACCTCCTATTACACTTGCATGAGTATCTTATACCCAAATATATGAGAGCTATGCCGTTATACTCCCACAACGCGCACAAGTGTAATACTAGTCTATTCCGCATTATCGATGTCCAATCTCGATAATAGTTCGACTAGGGATATTTAATGATTAAACCTTCGTGGATTGATACTGTCTCATATCATCACAATCCGGAACTAATCATATGGACTTTCTATCATTTATACATCTTAGTAATCTAATTACAAATGATAAAAGAGCAATTTCCTTTGTCACATAGTTAATTTGTACAACAACACCATGATCTGTACAAATAGTGCTGCTATGGGTCATAATTGTCGAACAATCTCCCACTTGGCCTATAGCCAATCACTCAAGTGTCCTACACCCGAACTATGTACGGCTCGTTCAAACTTCTACTGAGGAATGCTTTCGTCAGTGGATTTGCAGGGTTATCATCTGATGCGATTTATTCGATCATCACATCGCCACGATGTATGATCCGAACAAATCAGATGAATATTTGAAGTATATATCTGGATCGTTGATGAGACCATTAATTCTTTAGCCTGTATTGTAGCCTAGCTCAGCTACTAACAGAACTACTCCTAATCTGATTAGGATTATTATCGATCCAAAAGGCTTCTATTGCTGCCTCAACTGCAGCAATATTCCGCTTTTGTTGTTTATTTGGTAACAGTATCTTGCATGGAAGATTTCCAGCTCACTGTTCATTTATTCAAACTTTATAGTACCTTTATTACGACTTATAGTCGTTTATATCGGTTAGGAAACTTGCAGTAGTGAACCCAGTCACTTCAAGTTCTCATTCTCCATAGTATAAGAAAGCATCCGTAGTTCGTCTAAGAAACTTAAGGATGTTCTTAACATCAATCCAATGACTATCACATGGATTCGCCTGATTGTGACTCTATATGCTCAAAGCGTATGAGACACCAGGTCGCGTACACTTTTCAATGTAAAAGTTCTCGGAGAGTACCAACAACTTTTAGATCTATCCCAGTAGATCTTTATTCCTAGAATAAAGGTTGTCTCTCCCAAGAATTCTAAGGAGAATTTTAATGAAAGCCAAGCTTTCACCGACTGTTATATGGGAATATCATTTCCAAGAAATGACATATCATCATTATTTTATAGGACAGACACTTTCAGTGCGCTCCCACTAACCTCCTTATATACACAAGAATCATTTTCGTTTTGAATTAAATCATATACCATTATGATTACATCAATACGATAATTCCAAGAACGCAACGCTTGCTTCAATCCATCCATGAATCGAGTAACTTGCAAACCTTTTTTGCTCGTTTTGGTACGACAAAACCGTCAGGATGTAGTAAACATCCTCCAAAAGGTTTCCGTTAAGGAAAGCGGCTTTGGCATTCCAGCTGCCATATTTCATAAATGAAACATGCAGTATTAGCAAGAATTGTCCAAATGGATTTAACCATGACAACAGGTAAAAGATTTCGTCGTAATCGACACAATGTTGATAACAATACATTTTTCGCTACAAGCCTAGCTTAGTACGTTGATATGTTGCCTTCCATGTATGTCTTCCTTGAAGACTTATATAGTACCAATAGGCACAATGCCTTTTAATACTAGTAGTGAACATGTTTATGACAAACATATTTGAAGTCGGAGCCTTGCACCGTCTTCACTTCCTTCAGGTCTGCCTTGTCCATACGGCAGTCACGCTTCCAGTGACCCCGTTTGCCACAGTTTAGGCAGACATTTTGGGATTTGTCATTTGTCTTCCCAGAAGATTATAATGACTTTGCCTTTGCCCTTTTTCACCCTCTGAAGCCTTTGGCGAAGCCTTGGCCTTCTGGAATGTCGAAGTAAGATACGCCTTGCGCTTCTTGCCTATTGCAAACTCTGGCTTTGTCTCTTTGAGCACTAAAGTTATCATCACATGAATATTCCAAATATCATGTTCTACTATTTGCTCAACTCCGGGCTTAGGCACGAGATGTCACTATATTAAATAAAGTAACTTCTCGGTTCCCAGGACTATCATGAAATTTTATTCCCAATTTGAAAATTAAAGTCGTTCAAAATATTTTCACCCAGGTTTATATTTTAAACACTAATCTTTCAATTATCTTGATTGCTATAGTCCAACTATCCAATCAACGATTTTAGGTACTATTTATTATAATGATTACTATAGTCTAACTATATATTCAACTATAATTTAAATAGTTAATTTCAAATATATTGATTACTATAATCCAATTATATAATCAACTATTAATTGAAATAGTTTGAATATAGTCCAACTGTTTAATTAAAACAACGTTAAATATTAGTCCAACTAATATATTAATTTATTTGACGAAAAATAAAATGAGCGCGTATTGGCAAGTAACTAAACGAATATTGCAAATTTAATACTTGCCTCCCACTATTTTTCGGCGAGCCTCTAACCCTCTGTGGAGTACTCGGGAAACCTTGTTTCCTAGTGGGCTAGGATCCCGTTAAATAACACACAATCTTGACTTTGGCCAACAAATTGTATGATAATTAACTAGGTATATCTCTAAGATCAATTGGATCTCATCCAATTCCTAGATCCAGTAGGTGGACATCCAAGTCCGAAACATGTATCTTATATATGCCAATATATCCAATATATTCCCTAACCTTTTTCCTCTGAATCAATTAAGCATTGGCTTTGGCACAACAAACTTAATAATCCCAGTTAAGCGTGACCCATTGACTATGGAAAGATTCGTAATCGATGTCGATGGACAAGAAATGATCTTGACTTTGGCCAACAAATCACAACTTGGACAAGACACCGATATGGAACAATGCCTTCATGATTCAAACATATCCGCGACGGACAAAGGTCTTGACTTTGGCCAACAAACTAGTGCCAGTCTTGGGTCTTGAGTAAGAATCACTCAATGGAAGGAAAAACGCTTAATATGATGTTGAGGGTTTTTCGCGTAATTGGCAACCAATTAATTATCTTTGTTAGGTCTCATCATCATACACCCTTAAACATGCATTCTAAATGTTGGGTTTCTACTATAGTCCCGGGATCGATTTCAAGCAAGAAACATGTGCGAATACAACAATGAAATATGGCGGAATCATACATACATTGATCGGTTATGCGATGCAAGGAACAACAAAAGTTTTTTGGCTCATTGAACTCTCGGTTTTTACTTCTTGTTGTCCTCCAAATTCGGTCAACACCTCCATGGATTCTCCAAGCTCCAAGCTTTCGAATGATGATTCCATGCTCACAAGTTTGTTTCCCTATCACCTTGGATGACTCTTCATGTGCTAGCATTGGATAGATTTGCCACAAATCTTCCGTTCATTCTTGTAAAAATTCGGCCATGGCAGAATTTTGGAGAAGAAAACGGCTTCAAAGCCGAGAGAGGGAGAGGAGAGAAAATGGTTCCCCAAAACCGTGAGTTACCAAGAAGAGAGAGAAAATGTGTTATGTGTTTTTGTATATCTAATACCAAAATAAAAGTCAAATACCAATTAATAAAATAAAGGTATATGTCTTTCAATCACACTTGAGTGTCTAACACTCTTCCATCATTTCTCATCAACTTCCATCAATCAAAGTGACTAAAGTTGACAAGTGATGTGACGCGTGATGTGACTTGTGGGCCGCATTTAAATTCGAAATGCGAGTGCGTCCGTAAACACTCCTGGGCTCGGGTTCGCTAATTTCGAATTAACGAATTTTCCGTTGCGGCGTAATTAAATCAAATTTAATTAAATAATAATGCCTAGCAAATTACTATTCACGTCGCTAACGAATTAATTCTAAATTAACTCGTTCGCCCGAATTAAAATCTAATTTTAATTCCGCGTCGAAATCCAATTTCGTATAATATATCGAATATATTATTTTATCGATTAATTCCAAATTAATCGTTCTCTCTCTTTAAATAAAATTTTATCCCAGATAAAATATCTCCCCAATTAATCCTAGATTAATTTTCTCTCTCTACTAATTAATCCCAGATTAATAAAGTATGAGTCATACGTCATCGGTGAATTTTCGGGAAGCGACCCATGAGATCCCCAGATATTTGGCAGTAAATCCGGTCGTCGGACTATCCGAACACTCACGTACCTAGTACTACATTTTTACCGATTTACAACACTTGGTTGGCTACTAGCAAAGCACCGTGCCTACCCAATTCTCCAGAAATATTCTTACTGGAATATGTGATCTATATCAGGCGTAGTATACATAGTATTACGTATTACGATCCAGCATCAGATGTCACGTGCAAGGCTTGAGACTGGAAATGTGTCTGCCCCGTACGAAGCACATATCGGATCTCTGGTAACTAGTCTCTATAATCGGATAATCATGACCTAGTCATATTATCCCGATGACTGCAGTACATAAGAGCACCAGTTCCGTGTCCTACGTGATCATTATCTCCATTATGACTGGAGTGATACTTCCGTCTTGACATCATACCCAATACACTACGATTCTCAATATACCTAGAAGAGGCGTACACATAACCTGTTAAAGCCCTGGATGACCAAAACCAAAGTATATTGATTGTCGCAAGTATTAGCGGTGCAAGTCTCAGGTTAAGACCAAATAGACCTACCCTGATTCGGACTTCCATAGACACATAGTCATACTACCAATGGAATTCTGAGGGGTCTATCCAGAGTAAAGGTGTTTCCGTACCATCGGTAAACACAGAGTATCCTATACCCAAATATATGAGAACTATATCGTTATGCTCCCATAACACGTACAAGTGTAATACTAGTCTTTTACGCATTATCGATGTCCAATCTCGATAATACTCTGACTAGGGATATTTAATGATTAAACCTTTATGGATTGATACTGTCTCATATCATCTCAATCCGGAACTAATCTTATGGACCTTCTATCATTTATACATAATGGTTATCTAATTACAAATGATAAAAGGGCAATTTCCTTTGTCGATAGTTAATTTGTACAACAACACCATGATCTGTACAAATAGTGATGCTATGGGTCATAATTGTCCAACAATCTCCCACTTGGCCTATAGCCAATCACTCAAGTGTCCTACACCCGAACTATGTACGGTTCGCTTAAACTTCTGCTGAGGAAATGCTTTCGTCAGCGGATTTACGTGGTTATCATCTGATGCGATTTATTCGATCATCACATCGCCACGATGTATGATCCGAACGAATTAGATGTATATTTGAAGTATATATCTGGATCGTTGATGAGACCATTAATTCTTTAGCCTGCGTTGTACCCTAGCTTAGCTGCTAACAGAACTACTCCTAATCTGATTAGGATTATTATCGATCCAAAAGGCTTCTATTGCTACCTCAACTGCAGCAATATTCCGCTTTTGTTGTTTATTCGGTAACAGTATCTTGCATGGAAGATTTCCAGCTCACTGTTTCGTTATTCAAACTTTATAGTATCCTTTATTACGACTTATAGTCATTTTTATCGGTTTAGGAAACTTACAACGGTGAACCCAGTCTTTTCAAGTTCTCCTTCTCCATAGTATAAGAAAACATCCTTAGTTCATCTAAGATACTTAAGAATGTTCTTAACATCAATCTAGTTACTATCACTTGGATTGGCCTGATTGTGACTCCATATGCTCAAAGCATATGAGACACCAGGTCTCGTACATTTATTTCAAGGTACGAGTACTCGGAGAGTATTAACAACTTTAAATCTATCCCAGTAGATCTTTATTCCTAGAATAAAGGTTGTTTCTCCCAAGAATTCTACGGAGAATTTTTCACGAAAGCCAAGCTTTCACCGATTGTTTTATGGGAATATCATTTCCAAGAAATGATATGTCATCATTTATTTAGGACATTAACTGTCAGTGCGCTCCCACTAACCTCCTTATACACAAGAATCATTTCTGTTTTGAATTAAATCATATACCATTATGATTACATCAAAACGATAATTCCAAGAATCCAATGCTTGCTTCAATCCATCCATGGATCGAATTAACTTGCGAACCTTGTTTGCTCATTTTTGATACGAAAAAATCGTCAGGATGTTGTAAACATCCTCCAAAAGGTTTCCTTTTAAGGAAAGCGATTTTGACGTTCAGCTGCCATATTTCATAAATGAAACATGCGGCATGAGCAAGCATTTTCCAAATGGATTTAACCATGGGAACAAGTAAAAGGTTTCGTCGTAATCGACACAATGTTGATAACGATACCTTTTCGCTACAAGCCCAGCTTAGTACGTTGGTATGTTGCCTTCCATGTATGTCTTCCTTGAAGACCTATATAGTATCAATAGGCACAATGCCTTCCGGTACATCAACTAGTATCCAAACTTGGTTGGTATACATGGAATCCATTTCGGACTTCATAGCACTTTGCCATAATAGGGAGTCGATACCTTGTATCACTTCTTCATATGTAGTCAGTTCGTATTCCTCAATAAGATTAACATCTTCATGAGGTGAGATCAGAAACCCATACCTCCCAGGTTGTTTTCTGACTCTCTCCGACTTACGTGGTTCTTGTGTATTCGAAGATTATTGGTATAGTTTCATCCTTGATGAACTATTTGTGTTCCATTAAGGAATCGGTGCCTGAAATAGTATTACTCCGATTTTCATTGAGTTTTACTTTCCTCCCACTTACCACTGCATATAGGTATTCCTCTTAGGAAAACCGAATGGCGAGCAACAATTACATTGTTCTCTTGTGAGTTGTATAAGTACTATACTTTGGTTTCCCTATGATAACCTACAATTAGGCACTTATCCGATTTGGGTTCTAGTTTGGTATCATCCAAACATATGCCCAGCATTCCCAAATCACCAGGAATGAGAAAACCCGGTTTCTTTCCTGTTCATATCTAATATGAAGTCTGTCTAACAGATTTTTATGGAACCTTATTCTAAATAATTTTTGCACTGTTTAATGCGTATCCCTTGAAGGAAATGGTAGCTCAGAGCGACTCATGTTCAACCTTATCATGTCCAACAAAATTCGGTTTCTCGGTTCGGACACACCGTCAAACAGAAGTGTTCCGGGAGGAGTCCTCATTGAAAAAATACTATACTCTTTCAAGTATATGAGAGACTTATTGCTTAAGTATTTTCATCACGGTCCAATCATGATGTTTTAATACTTTAGCCGATCTGTTTGTCTACTTCGTGTCGAAACTCTTTGATTCATCAAAAATTTCCGATTCGTGTTTCAAAAGAAACATATAACCATAACGCGATGCCACATCCGTAAAGGTCACGAAATATTCATATCCACATCTAGCCTAGCTAGACATGGGCCCACTTACGTCACTATGAACAATGGCTAATAGATCGATGACACTTACACTTTTACCAAGTAAAAGGTGTTTTAGGCATTTTGCCCAATAAAATAGATTCGTAGACATTATTTGAATAGAATCAAATACGTCCTAGTATCCACTCTTTGAAAGTGTGGATATACGAGTCTTGTTAATTGTCTCCCAGACAACAATGCCACAAATAAGTCTCAACTGATTAAATAAGTTTGAGCTATTTGTTTGTCATGTTATACGTTTGAGATTTATTTATATTCAAAATATAAATACTGTTATTCACATCTAATGTGTTTATCTCAATATCACCTTTATAAAATAAAACACTTTAGTGTTCTAGAATATAAAGGTATACCCGCAACGGGTTAAACCCTGATATAAAGATATTGTTTCTAGTCAAACTAATTACATTGAAACAGTTTCCTAATTTAAGTACACACCGGAAGGGTAGTTCCTAAACTTAGGTTTCTACGGTTAAAACAGCGACTCTCGTCTCGTTTTCAATTCGTAGGTAGATCTCATCTGAAGTCAGTATCCTGCTCTCAGCAGATTCTGCACATCAGCACATATTTATGTCCCACATCCAATATCTAAAATCCAATTTTATACTAGTAGTGAACATGTTTATGACAAACATGTTTGAAGCCGGAGCCTTTCCCCGTCTTTAATTCCTTCATGTCTGCCTTGTCCATACGGCAGTCATGCTTCCAGTGACCCCGTTTGCCATAGTTTAGGCATACATTTTGGGATATGTCCTTTGTCTTCCCGAGATATTATAATTGATTTTGCCTTTGCCTTTTTTCACACCCCAGAAGCCTTTGGCCAAGCCTTGGCCTTCAAGAATGTCAAAGTAAGATGCGCTTTGCGCTTCTTGCCCTATTGCAAACTCTCGCTTTGTCTCCTTGAGTACAACCATTAACTCTCCAAGAGTTGTCTATTGCAATTTAGTACTTCTAAGATCTAAGGATAGATCTATGAAGATCCTTCAATTTCAATATCATACTATAAGGATCTAATTCTTAGTTCTGACTAAGAAATTAAGGAGTCTTTGCGGCAAGCATAACGGATTAAGCACTAAAGTTATCATCATATGAATATTCCAAATATCATGTTCTACTATTTGCTCAACTTCGGGCTTAGGCTCGAGAAGTCGCTATATCAAATAAAGTAACTTCTCGGTTACCCAGGACTATCCTGAGATTTTATTCCCAATTTGAAAATTAAAGTCGTTTAAAGACATTTTCACCCAGGATTATGTTTTAAACACTAATCTTTCATTTATCTTGATTGCTATAGTCCAACTATCCAATCAACGATTTTAGGTACTATTAAATATAATGATTACTATAGTCCAACTATATAATCAACTATAATTTAAATTAGTTAAATTAAATTATATTGATTACTATAATCCATTATAAAATCAACTATTAATTGAATTAGTTTGAATACAGTCCAACTTTTTTATTTAAAACAACAATTAAATATTAGTCCAACTAATAAATAATTACGTATTGACGAAAATTTGAAATGAGTGCGTATGACAAGTAACTAAACGAATATTGCAAATTTAATACTTGCCTCCCACTATTTTTCGGCGAGTCTCTAACCTAGGTTGAGTACTCGGGAAACCTTGTTTCTAGTGGGCTAGGATCCCGTTAAATAACATACAATCTTGACTTTGGCCAACAAATTGTATGATAATTAACTAGGTAGATCTCTAAGATCAATTGGATCCCATCCAATTCCTAGATCCAGTAGGTAGACATCCAAGTCCGAAACATATATCCTATATATGCCAATATATCCAATATATTCCCTAACCTTTTTTCCTCTGAATCAATTAAGCCTTGGCTTTGGCACAACAAACTTAATGATCCCAGTTAAGCGGAACCCATTGACCATGGAAAGCTTCGTAATCAATGTCGATGGGCAAGAAATGATCTTGACTTTGGCCAACAAATCCCAACTTGGACAAGACACCAATATGGAACAAAGCCTTCATGATTCAAACACATCTGCGACGGACAAAGGTCTTGACTTTGGCCAACAAACCAGTGCCAGTCTTGGATCTTGAGTAAGAATCACTCAATGGAAGGAAAAACGCTTAATATGTAGTGAGGGTTTTTTCGCGTAATTGGCAACCAATTAATTATCTTTGTTAAGGTCTCATCATCATACACCCTTAAATATGCATTCTAAACACATAATAAGGTGCGTAAATAAAATATAATAATGATATACGGATGGATATTTAAAACATTGTTCCTAGAACAAATCTCTCACTTTCCTCTCTCCCGCTAGCACAAGTATTAATTCTACCCGATTACATAACACTTCTAAAGAAACCTCATTTACATTGAGGGGAATAGGTGAGAAGAGAAATATAAAGAGTCAAGAGATAATAGGCTGGACACGCAGGTCCAATTAATAAATTCTAAATTTATTACAACAATTTCCAAAATTGCCCCCACCCATCTAATATCCATCCGATATACATTATTCATACATCGCATCCATGTATTCACACAAGCATGTTATCAATCAATCTAATCCAATTAATTAATCTGAATATTAATGGCCATCCAATTTTCAAACAACGATTTGATTTTGCGCGAGTCAAACTCGTTTACGAATAAGTACTCAAAGTACGAATTCTTGAATTATACTAAACTACAACATTAAATCCAATTTAATTTGTATTTAATACTAATTCATTTATTTAATTCCAATTAAATATTTACACTTTTTAATGTACCTTACGACTTAGATTCCAAATCTAATCGTTACGGGTCTCAAAGCCCGATTAACATCCAATGTAATTTAATTAAAGTCCAATGGGCTTTTAATTAATTTCATAAGGCATGGACTTTTGGTCAATATAGGTCAAACCCAAATACCAAAGCCCATTTAAGGAATCACCATTATTTGCCAAGAAACCAATTTAGGCCCATTAGGCCGAATTAAAATTAAAGGTCCATTAAGTCATATTTGGACTTTATGGAAATGGTTTTGGGCCCAACTGGATCCAACCAATTAGCCTAAACCAAACTTGGCCCAACCAAGCCCATTAAGCCCAATTACAACTTTACAAGCCCAATTTGCAAATTAAGCCCAATTAATTAAATAAAAAAATCCAAATTTCATAATTTAATTAACCTAAAGTGTATGCCATAATTAATTACTCAAATTAATATTTCCAAACTATCAATTTACACAATTAATTATGCTTTTTATCATCAACTATGTCCAACACAATTGAATCAAAAAAATCAATCATTTTACATGCTTACAAGTCTCGGCATTTTGGGGTTTTTAATTGTCCGATTCAGTTTCAATCAAATTAAATCCACAATCAACATTTCCCAAATGATTTCAACTCATCCAATGATCAAAATTAAATAAATACCATGACATAGGGCAAGTATACCATTCGGCCAAGCCATAATTGGGGGAAAATTTGATCCAATCCAATTTCACAAAATTGATCACAAATAACTCCAAGTCATTCATTACAAGCATGGTCAAACAAGTAATTTCACTCAAACATGCTCAAATTCAATTTACCCAAATTTTAACCTAATCAAATTTCATGCTCAAAATGGCTCAAGATACCATTGTGGGTGTCTACTATTGTCCAGAGATCGATTTCAAGCAAGAAACATGTGCGAATACAACAATGAAATTATGGCGGAATCATACTTACATTGATCGTTTATGCGATGCAAGGAACAAAAAAAGTTTTTTTGGCCCCTTGAACTCTCGATTTTTACTCCTTGTTATCCTCCAAATTCGGTCAACACCTCCATGGATTCTCAAAGCTCCAAGCTTTCGAATGATGATTCCATGCTCACAAGTTGTTTCCCTATCACCTTGGATGACTCTTCATGTGCTAGCATTGGATAGATTTGCCACAAATCTTCCATTCCTTCTTGTAAAAATTCGGCCATGGCAGAATTTTGGAGAAGAAAATGGCTTCAAAATCGAGAGAGGGAGAGGGGGAAAATGGTTCCCCAAAACCGTGAGTACCAAGAGAGAGAGATAAAAATGTGTTATGTGTTTTTGTATATCTAATACCAAAATAAAAGTCAAATACCAATTAATAAAATAATGGTATATGTCTTTCAATCACATGAGTGTCTAACAATCTTCCATCATTTCTCATCAACTTCATCAATCAAAGTGACTAAAGTTGACAAGTGATGTGACGCGTGATGTGACTTGGGGGCCGCACTTGAATTTGAAATGCGAGTGCGTCCGCAAACACTCCCGGGCTCGGGTTCGCTAATTCCGAATTAACGAATTTTTGTTGCGACGTAATTAAATCAAATTTAATTAAATAATAATGCCTAACAAAATTACTATTCACGTCGCTAACGAATTAATTCTAAATTAACTCGTTCGCCCGAATTAAAATCTAATTTTAATTCCACGTCGAAATCCAATTTCGTATAATATATCGAATATATTATTTTATCGATTAATTCCAAATTAATCGTTCTCTCTCTTTAAATAATATTTTATCCCAGATAAAATATCTCCGCAATTAATCCCAGATTAATTTTCTCTCTCTACTAATTAATCCCAGATTAATAAAGTGCGAGTCATACGTCATCGGTGAATCTTCGGGAAGCGACCCATGAGATCCCCGGATATGTTGGCAGTAAATCCGGTCGTCAGACTATTCGAACACGTACGTACCTAGTACTACGTTTTTACCGATTTACAAGACTTGGTTGGCTTCTAGCAAAGCACCGTGCCTACCCAATTCTCCAAAAATATTCTTACTGGAACATGTGATCTATATCAGGCGTAATATACGTAGTATTGCGTATTACGATCCAGCATCGGATGTCACGTGCAAGGCCTGGGGCTGGAAATATCTGCCTCGTATGAAGCACATATCGAATCTCTGGTAAGTAGTCTCTATAATCGGATAATCATGACCTAGTCATATTATCCCGATGATTGCAGTACATAAGAGCACCAGTTCCGTATCCTACGTGATCATCATCTCCACTATGACTGGAGTGATACTTCTGTCTTGACATCACACCCAATACACTACGATTCTCAATATACCCAGAAGAGGCATACACATAACCTGTTAAAGCCCTGGATGACCAAAACCAAAGTATATTGATTTTCGCAAGTATTAGCGGTGGAAGTCTCAGGTTAAGACCAAATACCCCTACCTTGATTCGGACTTCCATAGACACATAGTCATACTAACAATAGAATTCTGAGGGGTCTACCCAGAGCGAACCTGTTTCCGTACCATCGGTAAACACAACCTCATATTACACTTGCATGAGTATCCTATAACCTAATATATGAGAACTATGCCGTTATGCTCCCACAACGCGCACAAGTGTAATACTAGTCTTTTACGCATTATCGATGTCCAATCTCGATAATACTCTGACTAGGGATATTTAATGATTAAACCTTTATGGATTGATACTGTCTCATATCATCTCAATCCGGAACTAATCATATGGACCTTCTATCATTTTACATCTTGGTAATCTAATTACAAATGATATAAAGGGCAATTTCCTTTGTCACATAGTTAATTTGTACAACAAACACCATGATCTGTACAAATAGTGATGCTATGGGTCATAATGTCCAACACTAAAAACATAATAAGGCGCGTAAGTAAATAAATATAATAATGATATGCGGATGGATACTTAACACATTATTCCTAGAACAAATCTCTCCATTTCCTCTCTCCCGCTAGCACAAGTATTACTTCTACCCGATTACATAACACACTAAAGAAACCTCATTTACATTGAGGGGAATAGGTGAGAAGAGAAATACACAGAGTTAAGAGGTAATAGGCTGGACACGCAGGTCCAATTTAATAAATTCTAAATTTATTACAACAATTTCCAAAATTGCTCTCACCCATCTAATATCCATCTGATATACATTATTCATACATCACATCCATGTATTCACACAAGCATGTTATCAATCAATCTAATCCAATTAATTAATCTGAAAATTAATGACCATCCAATGTTCAAACAATGATTTGATTTTGCGCGAGTCAAACTCGTTTTGCGAATAAGTACTCAAAGTACGAATTCACGAATTATATTAAACTACAACATTAAATCCAATTTATTTTGTATTTACTACTAACTCTTTATTTAATTCCAAATTAAATATTACACTTTTTAATGTGCCTTTACGACTTAGATTCCAAATCTAATCGTTACGGGTCTCAAAGCCCGATTAACATTCAATGTTAATTTAATTAAAGTCCAATGGGCTTTTAATTAATTCTTAAGGCATGGACTTTGGTCAATATGGGTCAAACCCAAATTACCAAAGCCCATTAAAGGAATCACCCTTATTTGCCAAGAAACCAATTAGGCCCATTAGGCCCAATTAAAATTAAAGGTCCATTAAGTCATAATTGGACTTTATGGATATGGTTTTGGGCCCAATTGGATCCAACCAATTAGCCTAAACCAAACTTGGCCCAACCAAGCCCATTTATAACTTTAAAAGCCCAATTCCAAATTTGGCCCAATTAATTTAATTTCAAAATTCCAAATTTCATAATTAATTAACCAGAGTGTATGCCATAATTAATTAACCAAATTAACATTTCCAAAACACCAATTAGCCTAATTAATTATGCTCATTATCATCAACACATGTCCAACACATTTGAATCAAAAATCAATCATTTTCCATGCTTATCAAGACTCGGCATTTTAGGGTTTTTCATGTCCGATTTCGTTTTCAATCCAATTGAATTACAAATGAACATTTCCCATTATTTCAAGTCATCCAATGATCAAAGAAACAAAAATACCATGACTTTAGGGCATCTACTAGTTTCGGCCAAGCCAACTAATTGGGGAAAAATTGATCCAATCCATTTTTCACAAAATTGATCACAAATAACTCCAAGTCATTCATTACAAGCATGCTCAAACAAGTAATTTCACTCAAATATGCTCAAATCCAATTTACCCAAATTTTACCCTAATTAAATTTCATGATCAAAATGGCTCAAGATACCATTGTTGGGTTTCTAGGTTAGTCCCAAGATCGATTTCAAGCATAAAACATGTGCGAATACAACAATGAGGAATGACGGAATCATACTTACATTGATCGGTTATGCGATGCGAGGAACGACAAAGCTTTTCTCCTCTCCATGGTGCTCACGGCAGTGGATTATTTTGTCCTTCTCTAATTTTCGGTCACCACCTCCATGGATGCTCCAAGCTCCAAGCTTTGCAAATGGTGATTCCATTCTCACAAGTTGGTTTCCCTATCACCTTGGATGACCCTTTATGTGCTAGCAATGGAAAGATTTGCCACAAATCTTCCTTATTTCTTCCTCTTGTTCACGGTTTGGAGAAGAAAAATGAGAGAGGAAAACGTTGGCCCTTGGCCGAATTTTGGGACAGAGAAGAGTGAAGTGTGTTGGTTTGGTTTTCTAAGAACCTAATACCAAAAATCCATTTCCAAAATTTTGTAAAATGGCTTTCCAAAAGTCAATTAAAATTTGGAGCAAAAAAGAAATTAATGCTTTCCAACTACCACCATCAATCACAAGTGACAAGTTATCACATCACTCAAAGTGACTAGACATCACATCAATTGATTGACTAGTGATTTGACGCTTGATTGTGACTTGTGGGCCGCACTTGAATCCAAATGCGAGTGGGCCCCAAACACTCCCGGGCTCGGCTTCGCTAATTCCGAATTAACGAATTTTCCGTTGCGACGTAATTAAATCAAATTTAATTAAATAATCATGCCTAGCAAAAATACTATTCATGTCGCTAACGAATTAATTCTAAATTAACTTGTTCGCCCGAATTAAAATCTAATTTTAATTCCGCGTCGAAATCCAATTTCGTATAATATATCGAATATATTATTTTATCGATAAATTCAAATTAATCGTTCTCTCTCTTTAAATAATATTTTATCCTAGATAAAATATCTCCGTAATTAATCCTAGATTAATTCTCTCTCTCTTATAATTAATCCCAGATTAATAAAGTGCGAGTCATACATCATCGATGAATCTTCGGGAAGCGACCCATGAGATCCCTGGATATGTTGGCAGTAAATCCGGTCGTCGGACTATCCGAACACGTACAAACCTAGTACTACATTTTTACCGATTTACAAGACATGGTTGGCTTCTAGCAAAGCACCGTGCCTACCCAATTCTCCAGAAATATACTTATAGGAATATGTGATCTATATCAGGCGTAGTATACGTAGTATTGGGTATTACGATCCAATATCGGATGTCACGTGCAAGGCCTGGGGCTGGAAATGTGTCTGCCCCGTTCGAAGCACATATCAGATCTCTGGTAACTAGTCTCTATAATCGGATAAACATGACCTAGTCATAATATCCCGATAGCTGCAACATAAAAGAGAACCAGTTCCGTATCCTACGTGATCATCATCTCCACTATGACTGGAGTGATACTTCCATCTTGACATCACACCCAATACACTACGATTCTCAATATACCGAGAAGAGGCGTACACAGAACCAGTTAAAGCCCTGGATGATCAAAACCAAAGTATATTGATTGTCACAAGTATTAGCGGTGCAAGTCTCAGGTTAAGACCAAATACACCTACCCTGATTCGGACTTCCATAGACACATAGTCATACTACCAATGGAATTTCGAGGGGTCTATCCAGAGCGAAGCGGTTTCCGTACCATCGGTAAACACAACCTCGTATTACACTTGCATGAGTATCCTATACCCAAATATATGAGAACTGTGCCGTTATGCTCCCACAACGCGCACAAGTGTAATACTAGTCTATTCCGCATTATCGATGTCCAATCTCGATAATACTACGATTAGGGATATTTAATGATTAAACCTTCGTGGATTGATACTGTCTCATATAATCTCAATCCGGAACTAATCATATGGACCTTCTATCATTTATACATCTTGGTAATCTAATTACAAATGATTAAAGAGCAATTTCCTTTGTCACATAGTTAATTTGTACAACAACACCATGATCTGTACAAATAGTGATGCTATGGGTCATAATTGTCCAATAGGTGCAACCTCCAAAAGTTCAGGTTCTTGATTGTTCATGTTGATCAGTGCTTCTTGACCTTCTCGCATTTCCCTTCTCAACTGTCTGACTGTTCTTTCAATTTCTGGGTCAAGCGGACGAATTTCAAAGCTTCTGGTTCTTCTCATGTAGTGACTGAGAACCTGAAACACAAGAAAACAGAAATAATAAGTAAAAATAAATTAGACACATGTAAAGGTATCTAACCTCAAAATTAATAGTGAAAGATAAATAAATCCTCAACAACAATGCCAAAAACTTGATCGGTGAAATCACACACGTAACGCAAGCACACGTATCGCTCAAGTAGTATAAAATATCGATCCCATGAGGACTTAATTTCTATGTTGTTATTAATTATTGATTCTATTTATTTACAGGTATCTAATTAAAGGGAGAAGGGAATGATTACCGATTGGTTGGTTGAATGTGGATTTGCTAAATAATTAAAAATATAAAATAAAAAAAAGGAAATTAATAATAAAGACAACATCTAGGGTTATGATTCTACACAATATTATTCTAATGATGAATAGATTCTCTTATATATGTGTAATAAATCAGTTTGTTATCCTGGAACATGAAGATATGCAAAAGCCTCTTCCAATGGTCAGATGCAAACACCCAAAATAATACAATTAATCATATTTCTATGTTAACCAAGTCACATGAATTCATTAAGTTCAAGTACAAATTGTGGCTACCCCCACCTGACATGTATATTCATATCCTCTAAGGAAATCTACCTAATAGTCATTTTCTCAGAGGCGAGACTGTGAGCTATTGAATCTAAGGCTGAAACCTAAAACCCCTTCGTCAAGTTCATTTTAAGTTTACCCCATCAATCTTATTAATGGCCATTTAACAAGAAGCATTAAGCTTAATATTCAATAAACAAACCAAAACATTAAATATAATATAATTAAATCAATTATTAAACTCATGAATATTGTGTTTCATCACTTCCCTAGAATAAAAATAAAATGCAGGGGTTAGGGATCCACCTTTAATATTTCAAATGTAGAAATCTCATTTAATTATAATATAGAAATTAACAGTGTTATCCAATTAAGTAAAACCAGCCATAAAAGCGGTGTTATTATTTATCCATAAACCAACCATATAGGCGGTAATCATCTGTCACCTAAAGACCGACCATATAGGTTATGTCACATTATGTCAAATAAATAAAATCAGTCATTAAGGTGGTATCAACTTTAATACATATTATTAAATTAAAATTTCCATATTATAAATTAAGTGAGATTAATCTACCTTATCATATTAAAGGTTTCACTATTCCCCCAGCTGAAATTAATTACTAAACATAAAAGAAAGTAAAAACACACAAACTATTATTACTACTAAAAAAAAAATAAAAAAAAAAATACATTACAAAATTACTAAATAAAACACACAAGATACAATCCTTAATTCTTATTCAAGAAACCAAGGAAAGTATGAAATTTACAAATGAAATGGGTTGGTATTTATAGGAAAAATTTTACCTCCACCAATTTCTCCACCAAACATGACACCAAACATGGCACAAAATATGACACCAAATCCTCCACCAAATATGCAAGCATGTTCGGTGGAAGTTTGAAAATTTCCATTTTTTATTTTATTTTATTTTTTTGTTTTGAAAATGACTTTAATAATTACATATAACATACTTCCAGATATTTTATCAATTTCGGTCATGAAATTTCAGAATTCAAAATTATTATGAACGTCAAAGTTGTAGATCTTTGAGTATTCTTTAATCTAAAACCTGAATCACCTCAATTCGATATCGGAGTAGAAAGTTATGGCCAAAATAAGAAAATTGCGCACAGTTAAAATTTATGAAATTGTACTTCGTTAGAACGCCATTTCAAGTTTCCAACCTCCAAAATCCAAATGTCAAGTTAATTTTTTGCCCTTATTTGTTCCATATTTCATTTTGATTGATTCCATTGAGTCCAGACTTTATTTTATCTACAAAATAAACTAAAACACATCAAAACGTTCATAAAACTCGAGAAACTATACAAAATGTTAAGTAAAATGGGTGGTAAATATTGATATATTTTCCGCTCATCAATTATCTTATATATAAACACAGTATAAGAATAAGTTATTAGTGCTTTATACATGCGATTTATTTGTTTATAGATTGAAGTGGTTTGTAGTTAAGCATGATAAGAAATGAGTATAAGTTAAACACTTTTTAAATGAATAAGTTTAATTAATAAGTTATGTATCAAAGGTTTCCAGATAGAAAATAGGAAACTAAGTATGTTTGATCGGTAAATGAAATATATGGGGATTGTTAAATTTATGTCATTTGCATTTGTAATAATATGTATATTCGTATGTTTGAACATATGTATATATATGAGTATTTGAATGATATCTTAGAGTGTTGTCATGGATGTGCTTGTGTATGAGAAAGTCGTGCGAAAAGTTTGTTTTCTGTGATATATGTGTGTGTGTTTAATTGATTGATTTTCTCATAGTATAGTAGTCGAGCTGGTTAGGGAATCCATTCGAACGAAATTCATCTCATACCTATTCTAAAATAGGTAATGAGTCCCATATGAGAATTGTTGAGTCCCATATGAGAATTGTATGTGTAAGCTAGCCATATGTTTGTATTGTTTGATGATTTGTTCTCTGATGTACTGAATGTTATATGTGCTTCGTTATCTATTGTACGATGACTGTATGTATGTCTGATTGTATGTATGTGTATGATAGAACTCGTGATATGTATGGATTGTGTATGCTTATGTGAAATGAATAGATGATTTGAAATCGATGTGAATATCAGAGGTTATAAAGCGTGTTTGCTAAATTGTATGGTATGTACGTATATGTGTAAGAATTCTAAAATTGTATTTTCATGTATATAAGAGAAGTGTGCTTCGGTATGTGTGAATGCAAATAAACCCCAAGTGTTAAGCTATTGTAAAATTATCATGGTTAAAGAAGGTTAAAGAAATATTATTTTGCTATTGAAGTAAGTTTTTTTTGGTATTGAAGATAGTTTGTAATCGAATAGAAGAAAGTATGTTTTGAATTGAAGGAAGTATTTTTGTTTTATCGATTTGATGATATTTCAAAGATGCTTAATCGTGATAAAGTATAATAACTTTGACTCCACGTCATATATGATGGAAATAGATTCGATGTAAAATGACTTGCTTTATGATCTTCGGGTTGATGCTTTGTGTGATTTGAATGTTCGGCTAATAGATTGACATATATGTGAATATATAGATTTGAAAATTTGTCATGGTAAAGTATAAAGGCTACTAAAAGTTAGTAAATCTGAACTGGTAACAATTTAGTAATTCTGATAATCTGTTGATATGTTTGACTTGTTTGCTTATAATACTAGCATGGTTACTTAATGAGTTTTATAACTCACACCAAACCGGTTTGCTAGTTTTGAAAGTTGGCTTCTAGATTGGTCAACCACGATAGCTTTGAAAGTCATGCTCCAAACATCTATCACCCAAGTGGCAGTCACTCTCGCAAGTGTCCTATGAGAAGTTTTAAAAGTTTAGGATATTTGATTTATTATTTTGTTTGTCGTGCTGAGCACGCCGTTTGTATTAAATAAATGTTTCGATTGTTTCTGATATTGGGGGCGCAGAGCCCTTAAGTGTTGATAGATGATGTGGGCACGGAGCCCTTAGGTGTTGATTTTGATGAGTTTTTTTTGGACATGAGGTCCTTTTATTTGTTTGATATTTTCTTAGATTCCATTTGATTCTGGACTGTGATTCAATTGTCTAGTTTTAGGATACATCATGCCGGATTTTCTGTAATTTTGGAGGCTTATGGAGATGGGTTAATCATGTCTCTTGCCTGTAGCATCATGCCTCCGATGGGGTGATACAAAATCCTTACAAACCAACCTCTGCAATATGTATTACTATCAATAACTTACTCAAAAGGTATAGACATCAAAAGAAGAAAAATAATTAATATGAAAATATTACATTGACCAAACGTGAACTTAAAAGTTGTGCCTATTGTTGGGTTCCTAGAACGTGCCAAAGATCTTCTAAGTCATGATAGTGCGAATACTAAAAGAAGTTGCGGAAAAACTTACATTGATCGGTTGGATGGATGTATGAAGTTCAAAACTTTTTGTGTTGTTGAAGAGCTCAAAGCTTCTCCTTGTGTTCCAAACTCTTGGGAATGGTTTCCCTAACACCTTGAATGACTCCTTTTTGTGTTAGCAATGAAGAAATTTTGAAACAAAATTTCTAAGAGGCGAGAAGGGTTTCATGGCAATGTGAAGAATTGGGATAGAGTGTATGTTGTTTTTGATTTTGTGTTTTTGTATATGATTGTCAAAAAATCAAATTCCATTTACCAAATCAAATTTGGTATATGTCTTTCATAAATCAAGCTTGTGTGATATACAAGCTACCAACTAACCACCAACTTCTATCAACCAAAAGTTAATAAAGTTGACTAGTGATGTGATTTGGTGGGCCCCACTTTAAATTCAAAATTCGAGTGGGCCCGCTAAACATATTTCGGGCTCGGGTTCGTTTAATTTGAATTAACGAATTTTTCGTTGCGACATAATTAAATCTAATTTAATTAAATAATCATGCCTAGCAAAATTATTATTAAAGTCGCTTACGAATTAATTCTAAATTAATTCGTTCGCCTGAATTAAAATCCAATTTTAATTCCGCTTTGAAATTTAATTTCATTTAATATATCGAATATATTATTTAATCGATTAATTCCAAATTAATCATTCTCTCTCTTCTATCGAATTTTATCCAGATAAATTCTTGCCGTAATTAATCCCAGATTAATTTTATCTCTCTTATAATTAATCCCAGATTAATTCTGCTCGAGTCAAACGTCATCGGTGAATCTTTGGGAAGCGACCCATGAGATCACTGGATATGTTGGTAGTAAATCCGGTCGTCGGACTGTCTACTGTCCGAACACGTGCGTATCGGGTACCACGTTCTTACCGATTTACAAGACATGGTTGGCTTCTAGCAAAGTACCGTGCCTACCCAATTCTCAAGAAATATTCTTTTAACGGATACATAATATATACCAGGCGTAGTATACTAAGTATTGCGTATTGTGATCCAGTATCAGACGTCACATGCTAGGCCTGGGGCTGGAATTGTGTATGCCTCGTACGAAGCATATATCGGATCACTAGCAACTAGTCTCTTTAATCGGATAATCATGACCTTGTCATATTTTCCTGATAGTTACAACATATTAGAGTACTAGTTCTGTATCCCTGCGTGATCATCATCATCTCCGTATGACTGAAGTGATACTTCCATCTTGACATCACACCCAATACACTACGATTCTCAATAAACCCAGAAGAGGCGTACACATAAATTGTTAAAGCCCTGGACGACCAAAACCATAGCGTATTGATTGTCACAAGTATTAGCGAAGCAAGTCTCAGGTTAAGACCAAATACACCTACCCTGATTCGATTCCTATAGACACATAGTCATACTACCAATGAGATTCTGATGGGTTTATCCAGAGCGAAGCTGTTTCCGTACCTTCGGTAAACAGAACCTCCTATTACACTTGCATGAGTATCCAATACCCAAATATATGAGAACTATGTCGTTACGCTTCCATAACGCGCACAAGTGTAATACTAGCCTATTCCGCATTATCGATGTCCAGTCTCGATAATACTACGACTATGGATATTTAATGATTAAACCTTTAGTGGATTGATACTGCCTCATATCTTATTTATCCAGAACTAATCATAAGGACTTTTATCATTTATATATTCAAGTAATCTAATTACAAAATGATAAAATATCAATTTCCTTTGTCACATAGTTAATTTGTACAAAAACCACAATGTCTTTTACAAATAGTGATGCTATGGGTCATAATTGTCCAACAATCTCCCACTTGGCCTATAGCCAATCACTCAAGTATCTAACACCTGAACTGTGTACATGTCGCTCAAACTTTTGCTAAGGAATAGCCTTCGTCAGTGGATCTACAATGTTGTCATCTGATGCGACCTTCTCGATCTTCACATCGCCACGATGTATGATTTCACGAATCAGATGGAAACATCGAAGTACATGCTTGGATCGTTGATGAGACCGTGGTTCCTTAGCTCGCGCTATAGCCCCGTTATTGTCACAATACAAAGGAACGTGCTCAACTGCTAACGGAACTACTCCTAATCTAATTAGGAATTTACGGATTCAAACTACCTCTTTTGTTGCCTCAGCTGCAGCGATGTATTCCGCTTCTGTTGTTGAATCGGCAACAGACTCTTGCTTGGAGATTTCCAGCTCACTGCTCCGATATTCAAAAAAAATATAGCCGAATTGCGACTTACTGTCGTCTTTATCGGTTTGGAAACTTGCATCGGTAAACCCAGTTACCTCAAGTTCTCCATCTCCATAGATTAAGAAAGCATCATTAGTTCGTCTAAGATATTAAGGATGTTCTTAACCGCAACCCAGTGACCATCACCTGGATCGACCTGATAGCGACTACACATACTCAAAGCATACGAGACATCAGGTCACGTACATATCATGGCATACATGATCAATCCGACTGCAGAAGCGAAAATGATCTGACTCATGTTGTCTCTCTCATCTTGAGTTTTAGGACACATGTCCTTAGATAGAGTGACGCCATGTGACACTGGCAATAGTCCCCTCTTAGACTGATCCATGTCGAATCTCTTCAACACTTTGTCAATGTATATGCTCTGGGAGAGTCCAAGCAGCTTTCTAGATCTATCCCGGTAGATCTTTATTCCTAGAATAAAGCCGCTTCTCCCAGATCTTTAATGGAGAATTTTAATGAAAGCCAAGCTTTCACCGATTGTAGCATGGGAATGTCATTGCCAATAAGCAATACAACATCAACGTAAAGGACAATGAATGTCAGTGCGCTCCCACTAACCTTCTTATATACACAAGGATCATCCTCGTTTTGAATGAAATCATATTCTTTTATGATCTCATCAAAAAGTTGGTTCCAAGAATGCGATGCTTGCTTCAATCCATAAATGGATCGATTTAACTTGGAAACCTTGTTTGCATGTTTTGGTATGACAAAACCATCAGGCTGTTGCATATAAACATCCTCCAAAAGGTTTCCGTTAAGGAAAGCGGTTTTGACGTCCATCTGACATATTTCATAATCGAAATATGCAGCAATAACAAGTATAATCCAAATGGATTTAATCATGGCAACAGGTGAAAAAGTTTCATCATAATCGAAACCATGTCGTTGACGATACCCTTTCTCTACAAGCCTAGCTTTGTACGTTTGTATGTTGCCATCCATGTCCGTCTTCTGCTTGAAGAGCCATTTGCAACCAATAGGCTTTTTCGCCTTCTGGTGCATCAACCAGTGTCCAAACTTGGTTGGTATACATGGAATCCATTACGGACTTCATGGCTTCTTTCCATAAAGTGGAGTCGATATCTTGTATCGCTTCCTCATATGTAGCCGGCTCATTATCCTCAATAAGATTAATATCTATGTGAGGTGAGATCAGAAACCCATACCTCTCAGGTTGTTTTCTGACTCTCTCCGACCTACACGGTTCTTGTGTATTATAAGATTATGGTACAGTCTCATCCCTGATGAAATGTTCGTGTTTCGTTAAGGAATCAGTGCCAGGAACATTATCTCACTCGATTTTCATCGAGTTCTACTTTCCTCCCACTTACTACACTGCATTTAGGAATTCCTTTTCGAGGAAAATCCATGTAGAGCAACAAATACCTTGTTCTCTTGTGGGTTAGAAGTAATATCCTTTGGTTTCCCTAGGATAACCTACAAATAGGCACTTATTCGATTTGGGTTCTAGTTTGGTACCATCCAAACGTTTAACGTATGATCAGCAACCCCAAATCTTCAGGAATGAGAAACCCGATTTCTTTCCTGTCCATATTTCATATGGAGTCTGTTGAACAGAATTTGATGGAACCTTATTCAAAATAAGTATTGTACTGTTCAATACATATCCCCATAAGGAAATTGGTAGCTCAGTGCGACTCATCATAGACCTTACCATGTCCAACAAAGTTCGGTTTCTTCGTTCGGACACACCGTTTAATTGAGGTGTTCCGGAGGAGTCCACTATGAAAGAATACCATACTCTTTCAAGTAATCAAGAAACTGATTGCTCAAGTATTCTCCACCACGGTTTGACCGTAATGTTTTAATACTTTTACCGGTCTATTTTTCTACTTTGTGTCGAAACTCTTTGAATTTCTCAAACGTTTCTGACTTGTGTCTCATAAGATACACATAACCATAACGCGATGCATCATCCGTAAAGGTTACGAAATATTCATATACACCTCTAGCCTTGCTGGACATGGGCCCACATACGTTACTATGAACGAGGGCTAACAGTTCGGTGACACGTGCACCTTTATCGCTAAAAGGTGTTTTAGGCATTTTGCCTAATAAACAAGATTCGCAGACGTCATATGAATTTGGATCAAATCCGTCCAAGTATCCACTCTTTGAAAGTTTGGATATACGAGTCTTGTTAATGTGTCCCAGACGACAATGCCACATATAAGTTTCATCTTTGTTACTTAATTTAAGCATTTTGTTTGTCATGTTATATGTTTGAGATTGATTTATATTCAAAATATAAAGACCATTATTAACATCGGCACTGCATATCTCAAAATCATTTTTATAAACAAAACACCATGTGTTTCTGAATACAAAAGTATACCCACATTGGGTTAAGCAAGATACATATATAATGTTTCTAGTCAAACTAGGTACATAACAGTAGCAGTTTGATAAATTAAGTACATGCCCCGAGGGCAGTTCCAAAATATAGGTCCCAACAGCCAAAACGGCGACTCTAGTCCCATTTCCAACTCGGAGGTCGATCTCTCCTGAAGCCAGTCTCCTGCTAATCTACAGATCCTGCACATCAGTACATATATGAGTACCACACCAGAATTAAAAATCCAATTTTTAAAACTAGAAGTAGACATGTTTATTTCTATAACAAACATACCTGAAGCCGGAGCCTTGCCCGCTTCACTTCCTTCATGTGCGCCTTGTACTCACGGTAGTCACGCTTTCAGTGACCCCATTTGCCACACTGCATGCAGACATCTTGCGATTTGTCCTTTGTCTTCCCAGAAGACTTTGATGATTTGGCCTTGTCCTTTCTTTTCATCTTATTCTTCACACCTCTAGTAGCCTTCGGCCAAGCCTTGGCATTCTGAGATGTCGAAGCGAAGTGCACCTCGCGCTTCTTGCCCTTTAATAGCTCTTTTCCTGCCTCTTTCACCATTGCCATCAACTCTCCAAGAGTATTTTCTTGGTTCATCATATTGTAGTTCATGATGAACCCGCTCCAACTGTCAGGAAGAGACTGTAAGATCAAATCTATGGAAGGCTCAGCCTCAAAGGTTATGCCTAGCTGACCCAGCTGTTCGATGTCAGAAATCATCTGCGGCATATGGTGCTCGACAGATGTACCCTCTGACATTCGAGAGCGAAAGAGCTTCTTCTACAATTCATACCTCTGCGATCTAAGGTTAGATCAGTGAAGGTCCTTCAATTTCAACATCACAGTATAGGGATCCAATCCCTTGTTTCTGGCGACGAAAATGAGGGTTCATTGCAGCAGCATGACAGATTGAGCACTTGAGTTGTCATCACTGTGAGTCTTCCAAAGCTCAAGCTCAAGCGACTGCTCAATTCCGGGCTTAGGCCCGAGAGGTCTCTCTATCGTATAGAGCATCTTCTCGGCCCCCAGGACAATCCTGAGGTTCATATCCCAGTCAGGAAAGTTCGCACCATTAAAGACATTTTCGCCCATGATAATGTCCCTAACGTTGATCTTTCCGGCCATCTTAATTGCAATAGTCTAACTATTCAATTAACGATTTTGGGTACAGTCCAACTATTACAATAAAAATAATAAAATATTAGTCCAACTAATAAATATATAAAATGACGAAATAATTTGAAAGCGCGTATTTGAACGAAATTAACAATTCAATACTGGCCTCCCCACATTTTTCGGCGAGCCTCTAACCCTCTGTTGAGTACTCGGGAAACCTAGTTTCCTAGTGGGCTAGGATCCCGTTAAATAACACACAACCTTGACTTTGGCCAACAAGTTGTATGATATTTAACTAGGTAGATCTCTAAGATCAATTGGATCTCATCCAATTCCTAGATCCGGTAGGTGGACCTCCAAGTCCGAAACATATATACAATATATATGCAAATATATCCAATATATTTCCTAACCTTTTCCTCTGAATCAACTAAGCCTTGGCTTTGGCTCAACAAGCTTAATGATTCCAGTTAAGCGGGACCCATTGACAGTGGGAAAGCTTCGTAATCCATGTCGATGAACAAGAAGTGACCTTGACTTTGGCCAACAAGTCACAACTGCCCAAGACATGCGATATGGAACAAAGCTTTTGTGGTTCAAACACATCCGCGATGGACATTGATCTTGACTTTGGCCAACAAACCAATGCCAATCTTGGATCTTGAGAGAGAACCACTCAATGGAAGGAAATCGCTTAATATTTGTTTGAGGGTTTTTTCACGTAAATTGGCAACCAATTTATTATCTTTGATTAGGTCTCATCATACACCCTTAAGCATGCATTCTAAAAGCATAATAAGGCGCGAAATAAATAATAACGATATGCGGATGGATATTCAACAAATTATTCCTAGAACAAATCTCTCTATTTCCTCTCCCCGACTAGCACTATTCTAACTTCTACCCAATTACATAATACAATAAAGAAACCTCATTAACATTGAGGGGAATTGGTGAGAAGAGAATACAAAGAGTCAAGAGATATAAGGCTGGACACGCAGGTCCAATTTAATAAATTCTAAATTTATTACAACAATTTCCAAAATTGCCCTCACCCTTCTAATATCCATCTGATATACATTATTCATACAATACATCCATGTATTCACACAAAGCATGTTATTCAATCAATCTAATCCAATTAATTAATCTTTGAATTAATGACCATCCAATGTTCAAACAACGATTTGATTTGCGCGAGTCCAACTCGTTTAAGAATAAGTACTCAAAGTGCGTATTCTTGAATTATATCGAACTACAATTTTAAATCCAATTTAATTTGTATTCAATACTAATTCTAATTTAATTCCAAATTAAATAATTACACTTATATTTGTGCCTTTTAGACTTAGATTCTAAATCCAATCTAAATGGGTCTCAAAGGCCCAATTAACATCCAATGTCAATTTAATTAAAGTCCAATGGGCTTTTAATTAATTCTTAAGGCATGGACTTTGGCAACCAAAGCCCAATAAGGAATCACCATTTGCCATAAAATTAATTTTGGCCCATTAGGCCCAATTAAATTTTTAAAGGCCCAATTATTCTATTTGGACTTTATGGAATGGTTTTAGGCCCAATTTGGATCCAATCCAATTGTCCTAAACCAACTTGGCCCAACCAAGCCCATTAAGCCCAAATACAACAATATTAGCCCAATTCAAAATTAAAGGCTATTTTAATTAATACAAAATTCCAATTTCACATTAATTTAATTAAAGTGTATTAGCCATAATTAATTAGTTAAATTAATATTTCCAAAACACCAATTTATCTAATTAATCATGCTTTAATTTATCAATTATGTCCAACACAATTGAAGCAAAATCAATCATTCATGCTTCTTACTCACGACAATATGCATAATTTATATCCAATTTTGATTTCAATCTAATTAAATCAACAATCAATATACTCATCATGCTTTAAACACATCCAATGGTCTAAAATAAAAAATCACCATGATATATCTAGGGTTATAGTTTCGGCCAAGCTAGAAAAATTAGGGAAAAATTATCCAATCAATTTTTCTCAAATTTAAGATGCATAAATCTAATTCATCATCATCCAAGCTCAACCAAACCATCAATTTGAAGAAATCATGCTCAAATCACAAAACCCCAAATTAAAGTATATAAACCCTAAATTCATTTCATGCTTAGACAAGGCTCTTGATAACATTGTTGGGTTCCTAGAACATGCCAAGGATCTTCTAAGTCATGATAAGTGCGAATACTAAAAGAAATTGCGGAAAAACTTACATTGATCGGTTGGATGGATGTATGAAGTTCAAAAATTTTTGTGTTGTTGAAGAGCTCCAAGCTTCTCCTTGTGTTCCAAACTCTTGGGAATGGTTTCCCTAACACCTTGAATGACTCCTTTTGTGCTAGCAATGAAGAAATTTTGAAACAAAATTTAAAAGGGGAGAAGGTTTCACGACAATGTGAGGAATAGGAGAGAATGTATGTTGTTTTTGTATATGATTTTCAAAATATCAAATTCCATCTACAAATCAAATTTGGTATATGTCTTTCACAAATAAAGCTTGTGTGATATACAAGCTACCAACTAACCACCAACTTATATCAACCAAAGTTAATAAAGTTGACTAGTGATGTGATTTGGTGGCCCCACTTTAAATTCAAAATTCGAGTGGGCCCGCTAAACATATTTCGGACTCGGGTTCGTTTAATCCGAATTAACGAATTTTCCGTTGCGACATAATTAAATCTAATTTAATTAAATAATCATGCCTAGCAAAATTATTATTAAAGTCGCTTACGAATTAATTCTAAATTAATTCATTCGCCCGAATTAAAATCCAATTTTAATTCCGCTTTGAAATCTAATTTCATTTAATATATCGAATATATTATTTAATCGATTAATTTCAAATTAATCGTTCTCTCTCTTCTAATCGAATTTTATTCTAGATAAATTCTTGCCGTAATTAATCCTAGATTAATTTTCTCTCTCTTATAATTAATCCCAGATTAATTCTGCTCGAGTCAAACGTCATCAGTGAATCTTTGGGAAGCGACCCATAGAGATCCCTGGATATGTTGGCAGTAAATCCGGTCGTCGGACGTCCGAACACGTGCGTACCCGGTACCACGTTCTTACCGATTTACAAGACATGATTGGCTTCTAGCAAAGCACCGTGCCTACCCAATTCTCCAGAAATATTCTTTTAAGGAATACATAATCTATACCAGGCATAGTATACTAAGATTACGTATTGCGATCCAGTATCGGATGTCACATGCTAGGCCGAGGCTGGAGTGTGGAATTGTGTCTGCCCCGTACGAAGCATATATCAGATCACTAGCAACTAGTCTCTTTAATTGGATAATCATGACCTAGTCACCGATAGCTCAGCATTTAAGAGTACTAGTTCTGTATCCTTGCGTGATCATCATCTCAAATGACTAGAAGTGATACTTCCATTTGACATCACATCCAGTACACTACGATTCTCTCAGTAAACCCAGAAGAGGCGTACAGAGAACCTGTTAAATCTCCGGACGACCAAAACCAAAGTATATTGATTGTCGTAAGCATTAGCGATGCAAGTCTCAGGTTAAGACCACATACACCTACCCTGATTCAGATTCCATAGACACATAGTCAATATTATGATTGATCTTACAACACATATTACTTACCAATGAGACTCTGAGGGGTCTATCCAGAGCGAAGCTGTTCCCGGTCCAACGGCTAACAGACCTCATATCACACTTGCATAAGTATCCAATACTTAAATATATGAGAACTATGTCGTTAAGCTTCCATAACGCGCGCAAGTGTAATACTAGCCTATTCCGCATTATCAATGTCCAGTCTCGATAATACTATGACTAGAGATATTTAATGATTAAACCTTTTGTGGATTAATATTGTGTCATATATTATTAATCCGGAACTAATCATAAGGACTTTTATCATTTATATATCTAAGTAATTAAATTACAAAATGATAAAAGAACAATTTCCTTTATCACATAGTTAATTTGTACAAAAACACCATGTCTTTACAAATAGTGATGCTATTGTAACGACCAGGGGATATTACTTCAATCTGTAGTGATATTATAGCGAATGGGAACAAGGAACGTAAAAGAAACATGATTGGGACTCTAGTGAAATTATGGTAAGGCTTTGGGAATAATCGGTAAATTTTTCGAGGGCCGAGAAGAAACTGTTCGGTATGCCCTTTTAGCTATAATTGGTATTTAGGGCAAATGTTTCATACGAACTCGGATTTTTATGAATCTTATATAGTCGGAAAGCTTACACCAAGACTACAACTTCCGTGTTTTACATTTTCTCTACATCGGAACAGAAATGGTTGAAAATTGCAGATCAAAAACGTGATGATAGTGACTACTGGCCCAAATGACAAAACTCAAAAATTCTCCATTTTTCTAGATGTCTCTACACCTTTCTTGTATCATTTAGGTCCTAATATAAATAGGCCACTATCATGAATACAAAGAAAAAGAGGAAGAAGCAAATAGAAGAAGGGAAAGCGTTATTAGAGAAATGAAGAGGGAAAGAGAAAAACAAAAAAAAGAGGAAGTAGAGAAAAAGAAAAGAGAAGAAGAAGAAAATGAAAGAGGAGAAGGGGGAAAGAAAGAAAATAAGAATGAAGACTTAGAACAACCATGGAAATGAAGAGAAAAAACAAGAAAAGGATGGAGGTAAGAAGACTTGACCCAAAACTTGAAATTTTTGATTTGATGGATTGATGATTTGATTATGATAACACCTTGTGTTGAGTTAAAATAATAAGAATATGGGTTTAATGGTCGTGATTAGCATTTTAGGCTTTTGAGGTTGAGTTTTAAGTTTTTGAAATTGGTTGGGTGTTATGAATTTATGCATGATAAGGGTATGTCTTGATGGATTAATAAGTGATTAGTGATGATATATGGTGGGTTGGATGTGTGTTGTTGGTGAGAATGATAGATTGAATTATGGGGAGTAATATGTAGAATTAAGAAGGAAAAAAATTGGGGGCAGTTTTCGCATTGGCAGGAAAGAACCGAATGAAACATGGAATTTTCCAGTCAGCGTCGCGACGCTAGAAGAAGCCAGGTGTGAGTGATGCTGGACAAAACAGGGTTTAAATAATTTTGCGTTCCAAATAATTTCCGACAGTTCCAATACCACTCCAGCATAATTAAGAGCACCCTTAATCCTAAATTAGTTCCTAGCTCGCATTCCATACCAATTCTAACTAATAAAGTGAATTGCATTTCTCTTATATGTTAGACATTATGACCCATAGCGTCACTGTTTTGTAAATGATATTGTATTATTGTACAAAATCAACTATGTGATAATGAAATTGCCTTTTGCCGTTTTGTAAAATTATTTACTTTGATATATTAATGGCAAAAGTCCATATGATTAGTTCCGTATTGAGATGATATGAGACAGTATCAATATAAAAGGTTTAATCATTAATATCCCTAGTCGGAGTATTATCGAGATCGGACATCGATAATGCGGAATAGACTAGTATTGCACTTGTGCGAGTTGTGATGGCACAACGGCATAGTTCTCATATATTTAAGTATTGGATACTTATGCAAGTGCGATAGGAGGTTGTGTTTTACCGATGGTACGGAAAAAACAGCTTCGCTCTGGATAGACCCCCCGGAATCCCATCATTGTAGTATGTCTGCGTGTCTATGGGAGGCCGCATCAGGGTAGGTGTATATGGTCTTAACCTGAGACTTGCATCGCTAGTACTTGCGACAATCGGTAAACTTTGGTTTTGGTGGTTCGGGGCTTTAACCGGTTCTGTGTACGCCTCTTCTGGGTTTATCGAGAATCGTAGTGTACTGGATGTGATGTCAAGATGGAAGTATCACTTCAGACATATGGAGATGATGATCACGCAGGATACAGAACTAGTACTCTATAAAAGGTTGCAACCGTCGGGACAATATGACCAGGTCAGGATTGTCCGATTTAAAGAGACTAGTTGTTTGATGTCCGATATATGTTTCGTACGGGGCAGACACATTTCCAGCCCCAGGCCTAACATGTGATCGTCCGATACTGGATCGATGTACGCGATACTACGGTATACTACGCTTGATAAAGATCTATATTCCAGTAAGAATATTTCTGGAGAATTGGGTAGGCATGGCGCTTTGCTAGAAGCCAACCTTGTCTTGTAAATCGGTAAAAACGTAGTACGAGGTACGTACGTGTTGGATTATCCAACGACCGTATTTACTGCCAACATATCCGGAGATCTCTTGGGTCGCTTCCTGAAGATTCACCTATGATGTTTGATTCGAACTTTATTAATCTTGGATTAATTACGGAGAAACTTTATCTTGGATAAAATGCCTTATTAGGAGAGAGAACGATTAATTTGGAATTAATCGATAAAATAATATATTCGATATATTAAACGAAATTAGATTTCGACGCGGAATTAAAATCGGATTTTAATTCGGGCAAACGAATTAATTTAGAATTAATTCGTTAGCGATCTGAATAGTAATTTCGCTAGGCGTAATTATTTAATTTACGTCGCGACGGAAATTCGTTAATTCGGAATTAGCGAAACCGAGCCCGAAAGTGTTTGCGGACACATTCGTATTTTGAAACGAGTGGGACCCGCAAATCACATCGCGAAGTCTCATCACTTGACACGACTAGTTGATGGATGTATCTAGTCACCTTTATGGGATGATACATTGTCACTATTCTCAATGTAAGTTGGTGAGGCCATTTAATGGCTTTTGGGAGGGAAAAATTTTTCACGTTTTTGAAGGGTTTTTTACCAAAATATTTTGGTAATTGTTCTTCACTCATCATTCACGTTTTTGAAACAAGAAAGAGAAAGAAAACCAAAAGCTCTCTCCTCCCTCTCTTCTCCTTGCTCACGCCGTGAGCTTCAAACAAGGGCAGAAAATTGTTTTCATCTTCTCCATTTTTGCTAGCACAATGAGGGATCAAAGGAGGTGATAGGGAAACAACCTTGGAGCTTGGAATACAGAAGACTTGAAGCTTCTCTCACTCTTGCTCTTGGCCGAAACTTCCACCTTGAAGACTCAAGGATTCTCTTCATCATTTTCGTCACAAGCTTTGTAAGTATGATTCCGCCATGCTTCAAGCTTTGCATGTATAAATGTGTATTTATGGCTTATACTTTCTTTGGGACTAATTATAGAAACCTACAATGGTATCATGGAGCCATGTTTAAGCATGAAATACATTAGGGTTAATTTGGGGAAAATTGATTGAAGCATGTTCTTGTGAAATTTGTTGCTAAAGTATGCTTATATGTATGATTATGATATAATATACATGATCAATTTTGAGAAAAATGCATTGGATGATTTTTCCCCAAAATGGTTGTCTGGCCGAATGTGGAGGTGCTTCCACTGGTTTGGAATTTTTCATGCACAAGTTCATTAGATGACTTAAGCATGATTATATGTATGATATATGATGTAATACATGATCAATTTTGAGAAAAATGCATTGGATGATTTTTTCCCCAAAATTGTTGCTTGACCGAATGTGGAGGTCCTTCCACTGGATTGTAATTTTTCATGCACAAGTTCATTAGATGACTTAAGCATGATTATATGTATGATATATGATGTAATACATGATCAATTTTGAGAAAAATGCATTGGATGATTTTTTCCCCAAAATTGTTGCTTGACCGAAAATGGAGTCCTTGCACTGAATTGGAATTTTTGTGTACAAGTTCATTGATGACTTAAAAATAAACGGGTAATTAGATAGTGATTCAATTGGATTGAAAAACAAATCGAACCCAAAAATCCCTCTTGGCCGAATACAACATGACATGTTAAAGGACTTGATTTTTGTTCAAATAAATGTTGGACATGTGTTTTGAACAAGTGATGATTAATAAATTAAATTGGTGTTTTTGAAATATTTTGGTTTAATGAATTAATCATGGATTTACACTTTAATTAATTGAATTTTAAAATTTGGAATATTAAAATTTAATTAAATGGGCTTTAATGTTTAATTGGGCCTTATGGGCTTGAAATTGATTTTATGGCATTTAAGGGTGATTCCTTATTTGGGCTTGGTAATTGGGTTTGACCCACATTGACCAAAGCCCAAGCCTTGATAAATCAATTGAAAGCCCATCGGACTTTAATTAAACAAACATTGGATGTTAGTTGGGCTTGGAGACCCAATTAGATTAGATTTAGAATCTAAGTCTTTTTAAAGCACATTAAAAGTGTAAACAATTTAATTTGGAATTAAATAAATTGAATTAGTATTGAATACGACTTAAATTGGATTTAACGGTAGTTCGATATAATTCGTGAATTCGTACCTTATGTACTTATTCTCAAACGAGTTGGACTCGCGCAAAATCAAACCATTGTTTGAACATTGGATGATCACTTAAACAAAGACTAATTAATTGGATTTGATTGGTTGTATAGCATGTCTTGATTGAATATATATGTATGTGATGAATGATAGTGTATATCGGATGGATATTAGAAGGGAAAGGGTAATTTTAGAAATTATTGTAAATTTAGAATTTATAAATTGGACCTGCGTGTCCAGCCTTATCTCTTTTATCTCTTTGTATTCTCTTCTCACCTAATTCCCCTCAATGTATATGAGGTTTCTCTTATTGTATTATGTAATTGGGTAGAAGTAGAATATTGCTAGCGGGGAGAGGAAAGGGAGTGATTTGTTCTAGGAACAAGTTGTTTTATATATCCATCCGTATATCACTATTAATTTACTTTACGCACTTTATGATGTTTTAGAAGCATGCTTAAGGGTGTATGATGATGAGACCTAACAAAGATAATAAATTGGTTGCCAATTACGCAAAAATCCCTCAATTTATATTAAGCGATTATCCTTCCATTGAATGATTCTTGTTCAAGATCCAAAATTGGCATTGGTTTGTTGGCCAAAGTCAAGACCTTTGTCAATTGAGGATGTACTTGAATCATGAGAGTTTTGTTCCACATCGGTGTCTTGTCCAAGTTGTGATTTGTTGGCCAAAGTCAAGATCACTTCTTGTCCAACGACATTGATTACGAAACTTTCCTTGTCAATGGGTCCCGCTTAACCGGAATCATTAGGTTTGTTGTGCCAAAGCCAAGGCCTAGATGATTCGGAGGATATGGTTAGGAAAATGTATTAGATACATTGGCATAAGTAAATATACATATGTTTTGGACTTGGATGTCCACCTAACCGGATCTAGGAATTGGATTGGATCCAATTGATCTTTGAGATCTACCTAGTTAAATAGCATACAATTTGTTGGCCAAAGTCAAGATTGTGTGTTATTTAACGGGATCCTAGCCCACTAGGAAATAGGATTTCCCGAGTTCTCAACAGAGGGTTAGAGACTTGATGATAAAAATAGTGGGAGGCTAGTATTGAATTTGCAATTTCGTTCAGATACTTAGCCTTACGCGTCTTTCAATTTTATTTCGTCTATTTATTAAAATTAGTTGGACTAATACATTGTTATTTTTTTTGACAGTTTGACTGTACCCACTTTATCGTTAACTAGATAGTTGGACTATCGTAGTTGAGATGGCAAGCAAGGGAAATGTCCGAGACATCATCATGGGTGACAATGTCTTTAAGGGCACAAACTTCGCTGATTGGGAAATGAACCTAAGGATAGTCCTTGGGGCTGAGAGGATGCTGTACACTATACAGATACCTCTCCCGCCTAAGCCCACTGACCCACTTGAGCTGGAGTTATGGAAAACTCACAGCGATGATTGTGACACTGCTCAGGCTATTATGTTAGCTTCGATGACTCAGCACTTTCGTCGCCAGAATAGGACTTGGATCCTTATAATATGATGGCTAGACTGAGAGATCTCCACCGCACCAACAAGCGGATGGAGAGGTACGAGTTGGTGAAGAAACTCTTCCGCGCCCGAATGACTGAAGGCGCATCAGTTGAGGCCCACGGGGCTCAAATGATCGCCGATATTGATGAGTTGGCCAATATGGGAATAGTCTTGGAGGCTGAGCTGACCGTAGATTTGATCTTACAGTCACTTCCTGATTCTTGGAAACAAATCATAATCAACTACAAGTTGATGGACACGGATGACTCTCTTGGAGAGCTGTTATCCATCTTGAAGGAGTCTGAAAAAGAACTCCAAAAAGGGGGCAAGCGCGAGGCGCACTATGCATCGACCTCTCAGAGGCCAAGGGCTGGGCCCAAAGCTACTGGAGGGGTGAGGAAGAAGAAACATAAGAAAAAGGGTAAAGGCAAGTTGACAAAAGCTTCTGGGAAGCCAAGGGACAAGTCTCAAGATGTCTGCCTCAACTGCGGCAAGAAGGGTCACTGGAAACGTGACTGCCGAATGGGCAAGGGACACAGGGAGGATATCAAGGCAGGCAAGGCACTAGCCTCTGGTATGTTTGTTATTGAGATAAATATGACTACTTCTAGTTTTAAAAATTGGATTTTTGATTCTGGTTGTGCTGCTCATATATGTACTGATTTGCAGGATCTGCAGAATAGCAGGATGCTGGCTTCAGGGGAGATTGATCTACGAGTCGGAAACGGAACTCCAGTTGCTGTTTTGGCTGTAGGGACTTTTGTTTTGGAATTGCCCTCGGGGCATGTGCTTAAACTTTTGAACTGTTATTATATACCTAGTTTGACTAGGAATATCATATCTGTATCTTTGTTAACCCAGCATGGGTACACTTTTGTATTTAGAAACACTGGGTGTTATTTATATAAAAATGATGCAGAAATTTGCACTGCTGTTGCAAATAATGGCCTTTATATTTTGAATATAAATGAATCTCCTAAACATAAAATAACAAACAAAAGGCTCAAAAGAGTAATCTAAAAGATGAAGCTTACATGTGGCATTGTCGTCTAGGACACATTAACAAGACTCGCATATCCACACTTTCGAAGAGTGGGTACTTGGACGGATTTGATCTTAATTCATATGATGTCTGCGAATCTTGTCTTTTAGGCAAAATGCCTAAATCACCTTTTAGTGGTAAAGGTGAACGTGCCACAGAACTGTTAGCCCTCGTTCATAGCGACGTATGTGGGCCCATGTCTAGCCAGGCTAGAGGTGGATATCATTACTTCGTAACCTTTACGGATGATGCATCTCGTTATGGTTATGTGTATCTAATGAGACACAAGTCGGAAACTTTTGAGAAATTCAAAGAGTTTCGACACGAAGTAGAAAAACAAACAGGCAAGAGTATTAAGACATTGCGGTCGGACCGTGGTGGCGAATACTTAAGTTATGAGTTTCAAGATTACTTGAAAGAAAATGGTATTCTTTCACAGTGGACTCCTCCTGGAACACCGCAATTAAACCGTGTGTGTCTGAACGGAGAAACCGTACCTTGTTAGACATGGTAAGGTCCATGATGAGTCGCACTGAGCTACATATCCTTCTGGGGATACGCATTAAACAGTGCAGTACTTATTTTGAATAAGGTTCCGTCAAAGTCTGTTGAACAGACTCCATATGAGATATGGACAGGGAGGAAACCAGGTTTCTCTTTCCTGAAGATTTGGGGATGCTGGGCATATGTTAAACGTTTGGAAGGTACCAAACTAGAACCCAAATCAGATAAATGCCTTTTCGTGGGATATCCTAAGGAAACCAAAGGATATTACTTCTATCACCCACAAGAGAACAAAGTATTTGTTGCTCTACATGCATTTTTCCTTGAGAAGGAATTCCTAGATGCAGTGGTAAGTGGGAGGAAAGTGGAGCTCGATGAAAATCGTAGTGATACTGTTCCTGGCAATGAATCAACGACGGAACATAAACAGACCATCCAGGATGAGTCTGTACCACAATCTTCATATACACAAGGACCGCGTAGGTCGGAGAGAGTCAGGACGGTACCTGAGAGGTATGGGTTCCTGATCTCGCCTCATGTAGATATTAATCTTATTGAGGATAATGAACCGACTACGTATGAGGAAGCAATACAGAATATTGATTCCGCTTTATGGCAAGAAGCCATGAAGTCCGAGATGGATTCCATGTACGCCAACCAAGTTTGGACACTGGTTGATGCACCAGAAGGCGTAAAGCCTATTGGATGCAGATGGATCTTCAAGAAGAAGACCGACATGGATGGATGGCAACGTTAAACGTACAAAGCTAGGCTTGTAGCAAAGGGGTATCGTCAACAATATGGTATTGATTATGACGAAACTTTCTCACCCGTTGCCATGATTAAATCCATTCGGATAATGCTTGCAATAGCTGCATATTTCGATTACGAGATATGGCAGATGGACGTTAAAACCGCTTTCCTTAACGGAAACCTTTTGGAGGATGTTTATATGCAACAACCTGACGGTTTTATCGTACCTAGACTTGCAAACAAGGTTTGTAAGTTAAATCGATCCATTTATGGATTGAAGCAAGCATCACGGTCATGGAATCAGCGTTTTGATGAGATCATAAAAGAATATGATTTCGTACAAAACGATGATGACCCTTGTGTATACAAGAAGGTTAGTGGGAGAGCACTGACTTTTATTGTCCTTTATGTCGACGACGTATTGCTTATAGGCAATGACATTCCCATGCTAACGTCGGTGAAAGCTTGGCTTTCATTAAAATTCTCCATGAAAGATCTGGGAGAAGCAGCCTTTATTCTGGGAATAAAGATCTACGGGATAGATCTAGAAAGCTGCTTGGACTCTCCCAGAGTACATATATTGACAAAGTGTTGAAGCGATTCAACATGGATCAATCCAAGAAGGGATTGATGCCAATGTCGCGTGGTATCCTTCTGTCTAAAGACATGTGTCCTAAGACTAAAGAAGAGAGAGATAACATGAGTCGGATACCGTTCGCCTCGGCAGTCGGATCGATCATGTATGCCATGATATGTACGCGACCTGATGTGTCATATGCTTTGAGCATGTGCAGTCGCTATCAGGCCGATCCAGGTGAAGGTCACTGGATGGCAGTTAAGAATATCCTTAAGTATCTTAGACGAACTAAGGATGCTTTCTTAATTTATGGAGGTGGAGAACTTGAGGTGTCTGGGTACACCGATGCAAGTTTCCAAACCGACAAGGACGACTTCAAGTCGCAATCGGGGTACATTTTTTGTTTGAATAACGGAGCAGTGAGCTGGAAATCTTCCAAGCAAGATACTGTTGCCGATTCAACAACAGAAGCGGAGTATATTGCTGCGTCAGAAGCAGCAAAGGAGGCAGTTTGGATCCGAAAATTCCTAATCGGATTAGGAGTAGTTCCGTTAGCAGCTGAGCCCGTGCCATTGTATTGTGACAATAACGGGGCTATAGCACAAGCTAAGGAACCAAGGTCTCATCAACGATCCAAGCATGTTCTTCGGCGTTACCATCTGATTCGGGAGATTATACATCGTGCGTGGCGATGTAAAAGTCGAGAAGGTCGCATCGGATGACAACATTGCAGATCCGCTGACGAAGGCTGTTCTTCAGGATGTGTTTGAACGACATATACATAGTTCAGGTATTAGATGCTTGAGTGACTGGCTATAGGCCAAGTGGGAGATTGTTAGACATTATGACCCATAGCGTCATTTGTAAATGATATTGTATTATTGTACAAAATCAACTATGTGATAATGAAATTGCCTTTTCCGTTTTGTAAAATTATTTACTTTAATATATTAATGGCAAAAGTCCATATGATTAGTTCCGTATTGAGATGATATGAGACAGTATCAATATAAAAGGTTTAATCATTAAATATCCCTAGTCGGAGTATTATCGAGATCGGACATCGATAATGCGGAATAGACTAGTATTGCACTGTGCGGTTATGATGGATGGCACAACGGCATAGTTCTCATATATTTAAGTATTGGATACTTATGCAAGTGCGATAGGAGGTTGTGTTTTGCCGATGGTACGGAAAACAGTCGCTCTGGACAGACCCCGCGGAATCCCATTGGTAGTATGTCTGCGTGTCTATGGGAGGCCGCATCAGGGTAGGTGTATATGGTCTTAACCCGAGACTTGCATCGCTAGTACTTGCGACAATCGGTAAACTTTGGTTGTGGTGGTTCGGGTTTTTACCGATTTACAAGACAAGGTTGGCTTTAGCAAAGCGCCATGCCTCCCAATTCTCCAGAAATATTCTTACTGGAATATTAGATCTTATCAAGCGTAGTATACCTAGTATCGCGTAAATCGATCGATCCAGTATCGGACGATCACATGTTAGGCCTGGGGCTGGAAATGTGTCTGCCCCGTACGAAACATATATCGGACATCAAACAACTAGTCTCTTTAAATCGGACAATCCTGACCTGGTCATATTGTCCCGACGGTTGCAACCTTTTATAGAGTACTAGTTCTGTATCCTGCGTGATCATCATCTCCATATGTCTGAAGTGATACTTCCATCTTGACATCACATCCAGTACACTACGATTCTCGATAAAACCCAGAAGAGGCGTATTTTCGTCACAGCTTGGTAAGTATGATTCCGCCATGCTTCAAGCTTTGCATGTATAAATGTGTATTTCTTTGGCTTATACTTTCTTTGGGACTAATTATAGAAACCTACATTATGTACTCAAAACTAATAAATTGGTTCAAATTCTATAATCCATCTCATAGCAGTTAAGTCTGACCACTCTATCATATTTAGATCATTGCAGGATATATCATATTCTCTGACAAAGCAATAAGGACATTTCTAAGTTGCCTAGCTCTGTGAGTGGACACTTCTCCTTTTACTTGATTTCCATTTGATGTTTTTTTTATCAGACTTACATTTTACGCTTTAGGGCGTTAGAAACTACTCTTTTCAGTTATTGTTATTTATAGTTATGCTTTGAGAAAGGAAATGATTTTCAAGATACAGTATTTACGGTTTTAAGCTTTTAAAACATGATTTAGTTTAAATTGAGAATTTTTAAAGAAAAAGGTGTTTAGTGAGAGTTTCATGTTTCCAAAATATGTTTTATGTTTTGTTTTTGGGGCATGAGGTAGAACCTCACCCCAGTATATAACTAGTACAGTGGAATTGACGGATACAGATAGCATGTGCACATGTTGAGGACTGAGGGGACGCTCTCAGGTCCTCCAGATGGGCTAGTGGGACGACGAGATATCACGCCCCTAGACCCCCAGATTATGAGACAGTAGTGGCATGCTTTGGGGGACGGCGATACGTAACGCCCCAAAGTCATGGATTTGCACTCCTGCCTCCATATAGGCGTATGAGGGGACGGACGATACGTAACGCCCTCATATGTCCAGGTTTTCAGACTAAGAAACAGATTTTAGAAATATTTCAGATTTCAGATTTTCAGTATAAAGTTTTCAAAGTTCAGAACCCAGATTATAACGAGTAGTTTTCAGAAACCAGATTTTCAGAAGAAACAGTTTTAAAAGAAATAAATTTTCTATAAATGATATTTCTAAAAGTATGATTTTAAAGTTAAATAACTGTTATTTTAGTTTTCGATTTTAGTCCACTCACTTAGATTGCATAGCAATCTAACCCCCCTCCAGTCTTAGTTTATTTTGCAGGATTTCCAGGAGGACAAGCTCGGGAGGATGGATACTAATGCAGTCACCAGGGTTAGAGTAAACCAGTTTAAAGTCAAGTAACATAGTCCAGTTAGAATTGCATACATGCATTGATAATGTAATAGACATTACAAGTAGTTTTGTGTGTGATGTCAAGAAAGTATTACAAGTGTACATTATTAGAAATGTTTTATGTTGATTGGGTTGAAGTCTGCATGCATATCACTTCTACGGCTCAGAGAATAGTTGGTTAGTCAGAGGCTTATGGGGTTAGTACATTTATCCCCTACCGGTAACATCTCATGGATTGGGGATGTTACAGCTATGGGTCATAATTGTGCAACAATCTCGCACTTGGCCTATAGCCAATCACTCAAGTGTCCAACATCTGAACTATGTACAGGTCGCTCAAACTTTTGCTGAGATATAGCTTTCGTCAGCGGATCTGCAAGGTTATCATCTGAAATGATTTTTTGATCTTCACATCGCCACGATGTGTGATCTCTCGAATCAGATGAAACCGTCGAAGTACATACTTAGATCATTGATGAGACTGTGGTTCCTTAGCCTATGATGTAGCCCAGCTCAGCTGCAAATAGAACTACTCCTAATCCAATTAGGAATTTTATAGATCCAAAATGCTTCTTTTACTGCCTCAGCTGTAGTAATATATTCCTTTTTTTGTTGAATTGGCAACAATATCTTGCTTGGAAGATTTCCAGCTCACTGTTCCATTGTTCAAACAAAATTTATACCCTTATTGCGACTTATAGTCGTATTTATCGGTTTGAAAACTTGCATCGGTGAACCCAGTCACCTCAAGTTCTCTCTCTCCATAATTTAAGAAAGCATCTTTAGTTCATCTAAGATACTCAAGGATGTTCTTTACATCAATCCAGTGACCATCACCTGGATTGACCTGATAGTGACTCCACATGCTCAAAGCACATGAGACACCAGGTCGCGTACTTGTTTATCAATTTACGAGTTCTTGGAGAGTGCCAATAACTTTTAGATCTATCCCAGTAGATCTTTATTCCTAGAATAAAGGTTGCCTCCCCTAAGTTTTTCATGGAGAATTTTAATGAAAACCAAGTTTTCACCGATTTTAGTATAGGAATGTCATTGCTAAGAAGCAATACATCATCAATATAAAGGACAATGAATGTCAGTGTGCTCCCACTAAACTTCTTATATACACAAGAATCATCTTCATTTTGAATGAAACCATATTCCATTATGATCTCATCAAAACGTTGGTTCCAAGAATGCAATGCTTGCTTCAATCCATAAATGGATCGATTTAACTTGCAAACCTTGTTTGTATGTTTTGGCACGAAAAAACCGTCAGGGTGTTGCATATAAACATCCTCCAAAAGGTTTGCATTGAGTAAAGTGGTTTCGGCGTCCATCTGCCATATTTCATGGTCGAAATATGCAGCAATAACAAGCATTATCCGAATGGATTTAATTATGGCAATAGGTAAAATGTTTCGTCGTAATTAACACCATGTTGATGACGATACCCTTTCGCTACAAGCATAGCTTTGTACGTTTGTATATTGCCATCCTTGTCTGTCTTCACCATGAAGACCCATTTATTACCAATAGGCACAATGCCTTCTGGTACATCAACCAGTGTCCAAACTTGGTTGTATACATGGAATCCATTTCAGACTTCATGGAACCTTGCCATAAAGCGGAGTCGATACCTTGTATCGCTACCTCATACATAGCAGGTTTATTTTCCTGAATAAGATTAATGTCTACATGAGGTGAGATCAGAAACCCACACCTCTAAGGTTGTTTTTTGACTCTCTCCGACCTACGCGGTTCTTGTGTATTAGAAGATTGTGGAACAGTCTCATCCCTGATGAACTATTCGTGTTCCGTGAGGGGATCGGTGCCAGGAACAGTATCACTCCGATTTTCATCGAGTTCTATTTTCCTCCCACTTACCACTGCATTTAGGAATTCCTCTAAGGAAAACCGCATGGAGAGCAACAAATATTTTGTTCTCTTATGGGTTATGGAAATAATATCCTTTGATTTACCTAGGATAACCAATTACAAATAGGCACTTATCCGATTTGGGTTCTAGTTTGGTACCATCCAAACGTTTAATATATGACCATCATTCCCAAATCTTCAGGAATGAGAAACCCGGTTTCTTTTCTGTCCATATTTCATATAGAGTTTGTCCAACAGAATTTGATGGAACATTATTCAAAATAAGTATTGCACTGTTCAATGCGTATCCCGTGAAGGAAATTGGTAGCCCAGTACGACTCATCATTAACCTTACAATGTCCAACAAAGTTCGGTTTCTCCGTTCGGACACAACTTTCTTTGAGGTGTTCCGGGAGGAGTCCACTGTGAAAGAATACTATACACTTTCAAGTAATCAAGAAACTCATTGCTTAAGTATTCTCTGTTGGGGTAGTTGTGGAATCCATACGGTCGGATCGGTGCCCCGGGTAGCGGAAATGGGTCTAACCCATGGATATAAAGTATGGGTGTAATTTTATATTATTTTATGAAATACTATATTCCATTATAAGTGTATAGGAAAAAACCGGGATTGAATCGGAGTCCGGAAGCTCCCGAACGAAGCAAGACAAAATCAGCATGCGCGAAGGGCGCCACGCGCGTGAACAGTGCGCGCGGCACTGTAGCGCGTAGCCCATTTATTTATTTTTTATTTTTGTTTGTTTGCTAAGTGGCAGCTCTCATTCCAGAGAGCTGCAATAAGAGGGTTTATAACCCAATAAATTTACGGCCATCCCTAAACACTTCAAAAACACCCATAATTAATTTTTAATTTCAAAACCAACATAAACATATGTTATAGAATAAAAATCTAGTTTATCAAAATATCAAATATTTTTCCAAAAACATAATTTATTCTAAGTACGCATTAGCGTAAATTTTGAATCCATTACACAAACCATTTTAGAATCCGAATACGAAATGTCCCCTGAACAATTCTAGTCCACCTAAAGGTGGTCAAGTGAATCTAGAATGGTAGCCATAGCTCTAAGATTTAATTTAGAGTTCCAAACTCTTATTAATTGTTCCATGTCTAACATGAATATTTTGACCTAATTACAAGCATGTTGTGTTTATACTTCTAAAGTATCCTAACAAAATTGATTAGCCTTATTCAACATTAAGTTATGTGATCATGTATCTAATACACAAATAAACATAGCTTTGGAGAAGATCAAACATTACCTAGTAAGCTTGATGCAAGATCCAATCTACTTCTCCTTGTTAAAATTTTCGGAGAACCTCCAAGGTGTGCAAGCTTGATTTCAAGATCCAATCTTGTTTACAATGCTTTCAATCTTCACTTCAAGATCCAATCTTGATTTCTCCTAGATGAAATGTTGTAGATACCTCACTAGCTTCTCTAAACACTTCTCTAACTTAGGCTAATCTCTTAAGAATTTGCTTATGCTTGTATTTGAACTTGTAATTAAAACCTTCCCAAAGTTTGTTATTTATAGCAAAACTTAGGCAATTTTTAATTAATAAAAGTTGTAATCAACTTTTAAGTGGGCTTAATCTAATTTGTCCAAATATGTATAATTAGGTGTGACTAATTTCCATTGTCTCCCACTTTAATTTAATACAATTAAATCAAGCCAAAGATTATGAAATGAATTAGTTAAATGTTTGCCACCTTGATTTAATCCAATTAAATCAAGCCAAAACCACCTATTATTACATACTTACAATTACCATAATATCCTCAAATGGTAGAGATAATTATGATTTTACAATTAAGCCTTTGTGTAATTATTGAATTAATCTAATTAATCCAATTAGGTCAAAGTAAATATTCAATGTTATCCAATAACACTTGATTATCTTAGTTCATAATTATAATATCGAATATTATATTTTATCAAAAATAATCGTCTACCCAAGTGCTCAACAAGTACACTTCATATTGGGACTCTCTAAGTTCAGAAACGTTCGTCATATAAGCCTAGCTAATATGTACGCAATTCGGCCACCTCCGAATTCGTGAAGAACACGAACGACCTTTCTGAACTATACAAGTCGAGGTCATACATATGTTTAACAATCCCTCCGTCGTAGGCTATCCGAGTTGTGCTTTGGAAACATAGAATATACCGTCAAGTTTCCAAGACGCACATCTCATGTCGACATGTCCACAATTCTTCATAACTGATGCGATCCACCCTAGGTGATCGACTTTGGCCAAAGATTTAAGAATCGTGACTTTACTAACATGGATACCTAAACCCCTTATGGTACACATACGAGCCGAAAGATCCTATCTTGTTTCGCATTTTATTACTGAGTGCATCAGTCCACACCCAACGAACATCTAGAGGCCAGACCATGAAAGGTTTCTGACATACATGGCATCTAAGTGTGGAGGATTTCACATAAAATCAATGTATGCTACTCGACTCGAGGAGATTCCTATTGACGATGGTGTGTACTTCCAACTATTATGAATCACCAATGAGTCATTCAGTATTCGCTCCAACGAATAACCACATGTCTATATGAGTTTCCAAAACTCATGGTACATCGCGTTAAACCATTGGAACTCCAATTCCAATATACAACATGTGCTAGTCTTCTAGGTTATAGGAATTCGACCGTATTCCAAAACCAACGACTATGAATATTTACTTTAAGAATAGTTTACACCTAGTGTCAAAACTATTCTAAGGTCGATGTCATTCTTAGCATAACGATACTTCAATTTAATACGCGTAATGACAATACCATTAATAGGGTATGAAATGAAAAATGTAGTTATTTTATTAATAAATAATAAAATGTATAATTCGGATTGGCACTCCAAGCACCAACTCCATCAAACTCTCACTTGCTTAGTGCCAATCTGGATGATACCATAGTCCTATATCCTCCCAATGTTTATCGAGTAACTTATGAGGTAAGGCCTTTTTAAGCGGGTCTGCTATGTTGTCTTGTCCTTGAACCTTTAAGACCATTATGTCTTTTCGTTCAATTATCTCTCTAATTACGCGATATTTCCTTTCCACGTATTTAGACTTGGAATGCGCCCTCGGCTCCTTAGCCTGCGCGATAGCTCCGTTATTATCACAGTATAATGGGATCGAATTCACAATACTAGGCACAACGCCAAGTTCTGTGATAAAATTTCTAATCCAAACAACTTCTTTAGCAGCTTCTGAAGCCGCTATAAATTCCGCCTCAGTGGTGGAATCAGCTGTTGAGCCTTGATTTGAACAACGCCAACTAATTGCACCACAGTTAAGGGTAAATATGTATCATGATGTAGATTTTCTATCATCTGGATCTCCCTGGAAGTCGGAGTCTGTATAACCCTTAACTTGTAGCTCATCTTCTCCATATATCAGAAACTTATCCTTGGTGATTTTAAGATATTTTAGGATATGTTTCACAGTTGTCCAATGATCATTACCTGGATCAGATGGATATCGGCTGGTCACACTGACGCCGAAATTGATGTCAGGTCTAGTACATAATATAGCATACATTATACTTCCAATACAAGAAGCATATGGAAAGTTAGACATCCTAACTCTCTCTTCCTCAGTTTGAGGTGCCATTTTCTTTGAAAGATGTATGCCGTATCGGAAAGGTACTGATGAGCGGAAAATATATCAATATTTACCGCCCCTTTTACTTAATATTTTGTTTAGTTTCTCGGGTTTGATGAACGTTTTGATGTGTTTTAGTTTATTTTGCAAATAAAATAATATTGGGACACAATGAAATCATTTAGGACGAAATGTGGGTCAAATAAGGGCAAAAATTGGACTTGACATATTAATTTTGGAGATTGGAAACTTGAAAGGTCGTTTTAACGAAGTACAGTTTTGGAAATTCCAGTTTTGCACATCTGTCGTATTTTGGACATAACGTTTTACTCCAATATCGGATTGAGCTGATTCAAGTTCCAGATTAAAGAAGAATCAAAGATCTAAAACTTTGAAAGACAAAATAATTTCGAATTCTGAAGATTTCATGCCCGAAATGGATGAACCATCCAGAAGTGTGTTGTGTGTAATTATTAAAGTCATTTTCAAAGCAAAAAATAAATAAATTAATAAATAATAAAAATTATCAAATCACCACCAAACATGATAAGCAATTAGTGGAGCAATTAATAATGGATTTGGTGGAGTAATTAGTGGAGCAATTAGTGGAGCAATTAATAATTGATTTGGTGGATGATTTGATGGAGGCAAAATTTTGCCTATAAATACCAAGCCATTTCATTTGTAAAATTCATACTTTCTTCTTTGAAATTCCTAAAGAATAAATAAGAATATTGTATCTGCTTTCGCACTTTCTTTTCTTTATTTTTCAGTTTTTACTTTCCGCAATTTACTTTTACGCACAATCCTTTCCTTTCTTTCTTTTTGCAGTTTTTATTTTTCAAGCAATGAGGAGGTAATTCCCCTTTGCTGGGGTGAAAGGTAAAGCTTTTATTATTGCTATTTATATTAACTCCCTTAATTATAATATATAAACTATTTAAAACTTGACTTAATGAGGATACCGCTATATTGGCCGGTTGGTAATTAATTATAAATTGGTTTTAACCTGACTAAGTATGGATACCGCCTGGTTGGTCGGTTGGTAATTAATTATTAATTTGACTTAATCAGGATACCGCCTTTATGGCTGGTTGGTAATTATCACGTAAAGTTAATATATTATATTAAGGGAGATATCTAAAATAGTATTAATAAAAGTTTATCCTCTAACCCCATCATTTTCTTTTATTGTACTTTTACTTTATTTAATTTCAGTAATTTACTTTTCAGCAATTTACTCTTCAGCAATTTACTTTCAGTAATTTACTTTTATTTTTTTTTACTTTTTACTTTTTACTTTTACTTTTTACTTTTTACTTTTTTTACTTTTCAGCAATTTACTTTTCAGTATTTAATTTTCAGTATTTTACTTTATGTATTTTATTTTATTTAAATTTTTACTACCCGTAAATATGTGTCGTAACTAAGTCAGTTATCTGGGGTTGTGATGAAATCCAATATCACCGGTTTATAAGGGGTTAGATTATAGTTTGGGTATTACAAAGATTTATTTATTGAGTCTTAATCTTAATGTTTTTTCATTAACTGGCCATTAATAAAATTGATCTGGTAAATCTAAAATGAATAGACATAGGGATTTTAGGTTTCAGCCTTAGACTCAATAGCCCACGATCTTCCTTGAGGATAGATAACCCTTTAATAGATTTCCTTAAAGGATAGACATATACCTGTCGGGCGGGGGTAGCCATAATTGGAACTTAAACTTAATGAATCCAGGTAATTTGGTTGACATAGACATATGGTTCAATTGGGTTAAACTGGGTATTTGTGTCTGACCATCGACAGAGGCTTACACATAATTTAGTGTTCCAGGTTAATAAATCAATATATTACACAATTTTAAGATAACCACTTCATCTTTAAAATGATATTGGAAGAAATCACAACCCTAGATAGTTTTTAATATTGAATTTTCTTAAAACCTACTTTCAAATTGTTTTATTTACTTGTTTTTAAATTTAGAATCGTCACCATTTCAAATCATTCAAACAACATGTTAGATACTAGTAATCATTTGACCTCATAAAATTAATAGTTTTAATAATTAAGTCCTCATAGGATCAATATTTTTATACTATTTGAAAGATACGTGTGCTTGCGTTATACGTGTGTGTTTACGCCGATCAGGTACATTTGCTGTCTTGCAGTTGGTAAAACTGTACCTTTCTAACATCTTATCTATGTACGTCGATTGTGACAACCCTATAAGCTTCCTGACTCTATCTCGGTAGAGCCTTATACCTAGTATATAGGAAGCTTCACCAATATCTTTCATGGAGAAGATCTTGCAAAGGTATGCTTTCATACTTTGCATCATCCCTATATCATTTCCTATGATAAGGATGTCATCTACATACAAGACTATGAAAACTATCATGCTCCCACTAACTTTCTTATAAACACATGGTTCTTCATCATTTTTTATGAATCCAGATAATCTAATTATCTCATCAAAACGACGATTCCAGCTTCGGGATGCCTGTTTAAGTCCATAAATAGACTTTTGGAGCTTACAAACTGTGGGACACAGAAATTGGACGACGCATGCTGTCCCGGGCTCGCGGCCCGATTGGGAGTACGGAGTAGCTACGGGGGACTAAACCGGAGAATAATGGAGTCGCCACCCGGTGCGAACCGGGAAAATGAGATTTAAGGCCGCACTCACCCCTCGCAAGGGAAGACCTGAAACTGTTGGGTTCGGAATGGTCCCTTACTTATGTCACTTGTAATGAAAGGATTTGTGTAATAATTTAATCAAGCTTAAGTAACACTTATTTCCAAGAGTATCATGCTTCTAAGTTCACATGCACAAAAATAAAACTTACACCTAAATTTGCATATATTTCACATCTAAGATTGCATGCTTGAAAGTACATCAAAGTAGCAACGAACATACAGCTTCATTGGCATATTGTATTCATGGAAACACAAGCACACACGAACCACACAAGCACACATAAAGGTGAATCAAATGATGGCGAACATGTGATTTCATAAACATATCATAAACAAATAGCTATTACATGTCCATGCACAAATAAAAGAGTCAACTAAGTATATAATGCAAAAAGACACTTAAGGATGCAATTAGGCATTAAAGTGAGCATGCTATGACATGGTGCAAAAGAAGATAACTACTATGGACATAAACACACATGTGAGCACTTTTCCAAGTGGTACGTGGAATTTTATCCCAAGTACAGACCGCACTACCGTCTATTCGGAATCGGCTACGGAATTTATGTCTGGGTTTCCATCCGATATACCACAGGAAATAATACTCAAATGCTATCACGACATGGATATATGAATTGTAATACGTTAAACACATTGTACTCATACATGTGGGGAATACAGATGAATGATACCTATACAATCTTGCGTAATACAGAGAAGCAATCAGATTCATCATACGAAGGGATATCTACTAGGAACAATTATGTATGAAATCTGATGAAAAAGACTCAGTTCAGTGGGTGCGCATTCGTGTAGCGTTCGAGAACACGTTCGAACGGTAAACAGAAGGTTCGCGTTCATATAGCATTCGAGAACGTGTTCGAACGGAGCCAGACCTGATGCATGAAACACTAAAAAAATGAGTGCGCGTTCGCGTAGCGTTTGAGAACTCGTTCGAACGGTAAACAGAAGGTTCACGTTCGTGTGGCACTCGAGAACGGGTTCGAACGGAACCAGACCTGATGCATGAAACACTAAAAAAATGCGTGCGCGTTCGCGTAGCGTTTGAGAACGCGTTCGAACAGTAAACAAAAGGTTCACATTTGTGTGGCGTTCGAGAACGCGTTCGAACGGAACCAGACCTGATGCATGATGAAACTAAGAAAATGCGAGCGTGTTCGCGTAGCGTTTGAGAACGTGTTCGAACGGTAAACAGAAGGTTCACGTTCGTGTGGCGTTCGAGAACGCGTTCGAACGGAACCAGACCTGATGCATGCAACACATTTATAGACAAACAAATCCACAATGTGGGACCTCACGTATCCGATTGAACTCATCTCGCATCCAATCGAGTATACACCAATCGGCGCGGCAAAGCATCCTGGTAAAGGGTTTTAACCCCTCCAAATAGGGGACCTCTCATCGCACTCACTAAGACCATGCGATCGATTGAATCATGCATACAAAGAATTAAAAATAATAATATCAAACTTAGTATGCCCGATTGAACGTATCTTGCATTCAACCGAACATACATCAACCGGTGCGGCAAAGCATCGTGGTAAAGGATTTTAACCCCTCCAAATAGGGGACATTTCATCGCACTTACTAAGCCCATGCGCTCGATTGAATCATGCATACAAAGAATTAAAAAACAATAATATCAAACTTAGTATGCCCGATTGAACGTATCTTGCATTCAATCGAACACACATCAACCGGCGCGGAAAAACATCGTGGTAAAGGATTTTAACCCCTCCAAGTAGGGGACCTTTCATCGCACTTATTAAGCCCATGTGCTCGATCGAATCACGCATACAAAAGTAACATACAGAATTCAAATGACGAAAAATAAATAAATCAAAGCAATATAAGACAAAAGAAAGTGTCATTTACTCAAGCGGTACGTGGAGTTGTATCCCGAGTACAGATCATACTACCGTCCATTCGGAATCGGCTATGAAATTTATGTCCGGGTTTCCATCCGATATATCGCGAGAGTTGACACATCTTTCATTTTATTCCAAAGCCACAACATACCATATCTCATAATCCATGCATGTTTATCTACTCAAGGGCCACAACGTGCATTTCAATATAACAATCATGCAAGCAATATTCAATAAATAATACAAATAAAACAGAAAATGAATGTGGAAAATACCCTCAGGTCTAACCTTTTATGTCGACTTTCGAACTCGCGTTTCACGGCCGTTGGAAGGGCTATCACACCGCTACTTCTCCGGTTCACTGGTTTAGCATCTTGGCTCACTGTTTTGCTGTTTTGTTTGCTGTTTCGCTATTTTTCTCGCTGTTTTCACTCAATTTTGCTGCTATTTCCTCGCAATTTTCTGGTCACTGTTTCAGGTCTTATTATTGCGTTTTAGGGGACTGTTTCTTGCTTTTTTTTGTGTTTTTTTTTTAAGGGTTAGATGTGCAGTATTTTGCTCACTGGTTTGGGGTATTTTAGGGGTTGTTTGAAGGGCTAAAACTTGGTAAAGGGGCTGCTGTTTTGCGCACACTTCATGGATGCACATGGGGCGTTGTTCTGGTTGCTTGGGGTGTGAATGTTGCTGCTGTTTTGGATGTTATTTTGGTGATGTGTGGGGAGTTTATGGAGGTGGTTTTCAGTGGTGGTTGTAATGGCTGTTAAAATTCGGCAATGGAGGGGATGGAGGATAGTGGTATTCTCGGCCAAAGAAGGAGAGATGAAGAGAAGAGTTTTGTTTGTGCTTCTTGCTTGGCCGTGGGGTTTGATGTCTCTAGGGTTTCTTGCTTATGTTTTGCGTGTGAGATGAGGAATGAAGAGATCTTGGGCGTGGGCTAGAGAGAGTCGAGAGGAGGTGTGGCTAGGTTAGTGCATGTTTATATAGAGAATGGCTAGGGCTTCACCTTGTCTCACAAGGAATAGGATCTTGGTTTCTAATTTAGGCTTCTCAAGAATGGTATACACAAGATTGGGGGGGGACAAAATATTATAAATTAGGAAGTTACAAGATTAGATTGGTGTTGATTAGGAAGTCAAATATTTTTAATTGGTAAATATCTTATTTAGTTAGGAATGATTATATTTGATTAGTTTATATTAGGCATATACTTATTTTATGTTGTGTAAGTATTTTTATTATTTTGGTAGGTGATTATTTAGATTTTATTTGTTTTATTTAATTTGGTATATGACTTAATTAATTATTTTATTTAATTACTTATCTAATTAATATTTAACTTAATATTTGATTTAATTTGGGTGTGTTTTAAGTGGGCTTGGGCTAGGCTAGGGTGCATGTGGGCTAAATAGGCTCGGGTCATGAGGCTAATAGCAAAAAACCAGAAATACTGATACCGTTCGAACGCCAATTCGAACGCGACATGAACGCCCGCAATCTGCCTGACGTTCGAACGCGTTTAAGAACGCAGCACGAACGAAAACACTGAACATGTGAAACGACTCTGATAGCATACTCATCCTGAATTTCCCCTTCCGATATCCGTTTCTCGCGACTTCTGTGACTTAAAAGGTAGTGCCTCCAACTAAGACTCATCATCAGGTTTCACATGCAAAAATGCAATGCCTACAGTCGCCCCCACTTTGATGGGACTTGTGCATTGTGTGACAGTGACAATCCTATCAAAGTCTATGCAATGCATTTTTTACTTACATGGCTAGCTAGCTGCCTCAAGTTGGGCTAATGCTGCAGTGGACCTCGAGCCTGGGACGCGTCCCCAAAACTGCTGACGATGTGGGCCTCGCCCTCAAGCTGATATGGGCTTCGCCCCCCAAGCTGAAATGATGTGGGGCCTCGCCCCCAAGCTGGCATGGGCCTCGCCCTAAGATTCATTCCTGGATTCATTCCAAAATTCTGACGGTGCGGGCTAGGATTCATTCCAAAAAAAACTGATGATGTGGGCCTCAGCCTTAGGATTCATTCCTAGATTCCTTCATGGATTCATTCCTAAACTCTGATGGTGTGGGCCCCGACCCTAGGATTCATTCCTGGATTCATTCCAAAATTCTGACAATGTGGGCCTCGGCCCTAGTATTCATTCCAAAACTCTACTGATGTGGCCTCGGCCCTGGGATTCATTCCCGGATCCCTTCTAAAATTCTATTGACGTGGCCTCGACCCTGGGATCCATTCCCGGATTCATTCCTGAATTCATCCAAAATTCTGAGAGATTCATTCCTTGGATTCTTTCCAAAATTCTGAGAGATTCGTTCCAAAATTCTGAGAGATTCATTCCCCGGATTCATTCCAAATTCTGATTTGATAGATTCTCTGGATTCATTCCAAATTCTGATAGATTCATTCTCTGGATTCATTCCAAATTCTAAGAGATTCATTCATTGGATTCATTCCAAATTCTAAGAGATTCATTCCAAATTCTTGAGAGATTCTCTCTGGATTCGTTCCAAAATTCTGAGAGATTCATTCCCCGGATTCCTTCCAAACTCTGAGAGATTCATTCCCTGGATCATTCCAAATTCTGAGAGATTCATTCCCTGGATTCGCTCCAAATTCTGAGAGATTCATTCCCTGGATTCGTTCCTGAAACTGTACTGTTGCTGTTTCTGACTAGCTTGCCTTTGCTGCTTTCTCTCTTTCTTTCTTCGAAACCTGTTAATATAAAACAAAAAAAAAACACAAAAAGGATGCAAAATGTGTTACGTGTATGCATGTAAGCATCAGTTTCCTATCCCGTTGGGTTAGGTCTTCGGTCAATTCCCTTAGGGACAGCTCGGTTTTCTCTTCCTTAGGAAAAGTACTGCTTCAATCTGTCTACACTAATTGGTTCTGTGAACTCATTTCCTTTCCAAGTCTAACAGTCTCACTGTCTTCATTTCCCAATTTCTGAATGGCCAATTTATCTTTTCTGCTTGCTTCTTCTGAGGATTCCATACGTTCTGAGTATCATAGTACCAAGATTGAATGCTTTTGTCACATGCACTCATGTTGCAAGTTGAGAAGTGGAGATTCAGGCAAGTAAGCGAAATGAACTTCTTTATTATTGTTGAGAAAAGACTCGAACAAGCAAACAATTATTGTTGGGGTTGGTGCTCAGAGCGCCAATTCCCGGTTGTATTTCTTTTAATACTTCTGTAAAACATTATTATTATGAATAATATATGCAGTTTCTATAATATAATCTATCTTATTAAATGGTAAAGACGTAATGACCTTAGAATGATTAGTCATGGTACTGTTGCAAAAGCGTCGCAACTGACATTGAGTAGTATCATGATGTTGTCATTCTCAGATTGTTCCTGGTCAAGGTTTACACTACTTGGTCAGTATAGTAAACCCGTTGAGACCAGTACATTTCGTATACTGGAATATATGATTCCAATGGTTTCTCAATGAACCATTAGTCTTGGAGACTAGTATAGACGTGTAGGTGTTTATAGCGGATAAACACTGAACGACTCACCGAAGATTCTTAATGGATGGTACACCAGCGTCAATAAGAATCTTCTCGGGTTGAGTAGCACTTGTGATTCTTAGACTTGAGATGCCATTGTGGGCACATGAGACATCTTCTACACTTAGATGGCAGTCACGTCACCGATCTATTAAGATCAGACCTCCGCCTGTTCGTTGGGTGTAGACAGATCCTCAGGGTGTCCTATGAGTATCAAGATAGGATCCGTCAGTTCTGTGTACCAGAGCATAGGTAGTCCATATGATTAGCAATCAGATAAAACCATGGGCCCGTGGTAAAGTTTAGAAGCTAGTTCTAAACATTCTTTTGGAGATTGCTAATGGAATAGTCGACTGGATAATCCCCGTAGAGATTTGACGTTTACATCTATATCTCTGGGATTTATCCGGATACCTGTGACGGAGGAATTATACATTTTCCATGACCTCGACCTGTATGATTCAGCGAGATTATCCGTGATCGTCATAATTTATGGGTGGATAAATTATGGACACGAAATTTGATTTCGTGACGAATATACCTGAATCTAGAGAGTCTCAATAATGAAACATACTCGTAGAGCACTAGAGCAACATTAATAAATAATATTGATTATTTATAAATTCGTTTAAAGGTTAAACGCAAGATACGTGCTAAAGGGACTAGATAGTCATTTGCCTAATTATTGTGTATTTACATTTAATACTTGATTAATTTAAATACACATTAATTAATAGTCAAAATTAGTTATTTGACTTATATCTAAATGAATATATGTTTTTAATATTTAATGTAAATATTATACATATATTTAATATATTTGTATTTGATTAATTAATTAATTATTTAATTGTTAAATGATTAAATTAATTAAAATATAAATATCTTAACTTTGGATATTTGTTTAGAAATGATTAAGTTGCCTTTGTTGACTTTATATAAATATCATTAAAGTGTTTTTAGATATTTATCCAAGTTGATTTAATGAAATTGCAAATGAAATTGAAATTATTTATCTTGTATTTGGCTTGGCCAAATTCAGCCAAGGCTAAAAATGAAGCAAGTATATATTGTTTTCATTTCATTTTCATTTTCTAACCTAATACACTTTAACCTAAACTCCATTAAAAGAAAACCAAAGAAGCTTGTGAAGAAGAAAGGATAAAATCAAAGAAAGGCTTGGATTTAGTAAGTTTTCTCAACTTACTATTAGATAGGAAAATGTTCCTTATGATCTAGGCTACATCTTATGATGTTCTCAAGTTATTCTTTTCTTTATTCTTTGTGTTTTTTTGGATGGAAGTTTTGTTGAAATTGTTGAGCATGTATGATGAAGGAAGTTTGTGAGTATTGTAGTTGTAAGCATTCTTTTAAGGTTTTGGAAACCATGTTGCTAATCTAGAGTTGTTGACCCACTCTTAGATGACCTAGATTTGATCTTGAGTTGTTTCATTGTGTTGAGACTTGGATTGGACGGAAGAATGATGATTGAAACAATTGATTTAACTAATTTGGTCTAATTTGTCCAATTTGATGAAATTGAAAACTTAGGGTTCATGACCAATTCCAAATTTTGGGATTTTTATATATGTTGTGTATTTGGATGTGTATATGATGCATATAAGTTTCAAGTTGATTGGATTACATTTGGATGTGTTTTGAGACATGAAATGACAAAAGGCACAAAATGCCCACCATTGGGAGCATTCGGCCAAGGAGTTAGATTTTGGGGATTTTGGTGCTTTTGGTGTTTTGATGTTTTGAACATGCTTAGTTCATCTTAGAAATGATTTAGAATCATTCAAAATTGATTTGATCAATTTCGGATTAAAATGGAAAAAAATACCAAGTAAGGGTAATTTGGTAAATTCACTTAAATATGATTTATTGAATTTTATTTCATAATTTGATTATTGGAATATTAAATAAATATGTTTATTTAATTAATCCGAGAAAAATTTTTGAATTCAGAAAATACGATTTTCCACCGCTTCCGCTGCGTTACCGGATTTAGCCCCTAGAAAAACCCCTACAAAATGGTATCAGAGCGAGTCTGATTCTAGGCCACTTAAAATGATTAGCCTTCATTGAATCAATGTTTAATCATATTTTCTTGACTTTATACATGCTTATTATAATCTAATTTGGTTACATTTAGGATGTATGACACTTAGCGGAAAATCCCTAATTAATAAGGTTTAATGTAATTATGTATTTGATGCATGTTATATGGTCCGTCTTGTCAATACGGTTTATGAATACTTCTTTGTGACTACATCCGAGACCGTGCCTCTGCTTTGAGGGTGTAGCCGATAAAGATTTATTTATACCGGATGTATATAAGATACTAGGTAAATTCAAGTAAAAGCGGAATTCTGAACGTGCCCTAGCTGTCAGGATTACGCAAGTAACTTGAGTTTATCATTGACGAGTTTAACCTTGGTACGTCTCCTTGTGGGCCTACCTTTGCAGCGACAACGAGAAACGACCAGGACCGGAAATCCAGGAGTCATTAGAGATTGATTGACAAATGAGTTGTCTACCTGATGAATATACGTAGGCGAGATCGTGCCTCTGCGTGAGCCGAAATATATTCACGGGATCCACCTTTCACTATTAGTATTTAATTTAATTATTAAATCTTTGTATTCTGTTTGGGGATTACAGTATTGCATGATTTAGTGGAGAGGCATTTTTTAGATTAAAAATTCCATGATCTAGTTTATGCTTTTGATATTATATGAAACTGCTTATTTTCTGCTAACCATTTTTCGTGATCTATATGATAGATTGGCGATGGCGGCACAATCCACAAATTAGTTTGTGCGTATGCTTGATGCGAACAAACTGAAAGGCGCTGAGAACTTCGCTGACTGGGAATTGGATTTGAGGATTGTCCTCGATTCCGAAAAGCTGGGATATGTTCTTGAGGGTCTGTTGCCCCTTGCTGTGGGTGCGGATGCTTCGGAGGAGGAACGCCAAGTTTTTGAAACTTGGAAGGATGATGATTTAAGGGTTAAATCATACATCCTTAGTTCACTGTCTCCGAAACTCAAGCAACAGTACTATGGTATGCTAGATTCTTATAGTATGATGACGCGATTGAGACAATCGTTTGAGAACCAAGAACAAGTGATTGTTCACAAAGTCGCCATGGAACTGTTCCATGCGCGTCTGGATGAGGGGCAAAGTGTTAGCCCATATGTTCTTCAGATGATCGATTTGATCGATCAATTGAGGCAACATAATCTCATTTTGAATGACATTCTCGGTAGGAGTGTCATTCTTGGTTCACTACCAGCTTCATTTCGCCAGTTCGTGATGTACTTCAACATGCACGGGACTGTCTGTACCTACCAGGAGCTACATAGGATGTTGCTCACGGAAGAAGAGGATCTTAAGAAGGGAGTACCGACTCGCCCACCTAGATCTACTTCTCTCTCTGCTTCTTCCCAAGGATGGTCCAAGGGAAAGAAGAAGAAGGGAAGAAGAAGGCTTTCGGTCCTCAACAACAACGAAGATTTCTAAGCCCAAGAGGGCTTCTGAAGACAAATGCCACCACTGCGGCAAAGTCAGGAATTGGAAAAGGAACTGTCCTGATTTATCGCCCAGCTGAAAAGAGACAGAGCATCTACATCAGGTACTTTTATTTTTCCAGTTATTGATTTATCTTTGGCTTGTGAAGCCGTTACATCCAACTGGATTTTAGATTCTGCTTGTCCCATTCACATTTCCAATTCGTTGCAGGTGCTGAAGGAAAGTAGGAGGCTGAAGCCCGGGGAGATGCAGTTGCGGTTCGGGAGTGGAGACTCTTTGGATGCAGTTGCAGTGGGAGTATACGAGATCTCATTGCCGAATGAGACACTTTTGTTAAATGAATGCCATTTTGTACCTGGATGTGTAGCTAATATTATATCACTTTTGTATTGGATACAGAAGGCTTTTGTATTAATATTAAGAACATTTCTTTGTATTTATATGATAGTAATAATATTTAGATCCTTTGTTGTCCAAACCAGCATGGTCATTATTCATTGCAAACTTCAAAAGATATATTAAATACTGGAGTAAATAAACGTAGTTTACCTGTAATTAATAATACTGAACTTTGGCATATGAGACTTGGTCACATTGGCGTTAAACGCCTTACCCAATTGGTTAGGAATGGTTTGATACCAGATCTTACCATTGAATCTTATCCAACTTGTGAATCCTGTATTCAGGGTAAGATGACCAAAGCCCCATTTTCTGGTGTTGGACACCGTGCCATTAATTTACTGGAACTCGTACATTCTGATGTATGTGGTCCACTAAGTCAAAATGCTCACAGTGGTTATTCGTACTTCGTTACCTTTACCGATGATCTGTCACGGTACCGTTATGTCTATTTGATGCGACATAAATCAGAAACCCTTGAAAAGTTCAAAGAGTTCCGAAATGATGTAGAAAAACAAACTGGTAAATATATTAAATGCCTTCGATCAGATCGAGGCGGCGAATATATGAGTGGTGAGTTCATGGATTATATGAAGGAGAATGGGATTCTCGCTCAATATATCCTCCAGGTACTCCACAGCACAATGGAGTATCTAAGAGGAGAAATCGGACTTTATTGGATATGGTCCGATCAATGTTGAGTTTCACAGATTTGCCCTATTATTTATGGGGCTACTCTCTCTTAACTTCCGCACATCTTTTGAACAATATTCCTTCAAAAGTTGTTCCTATGACTCCGTATCAGATATGGTTCGGTAGGAGACCAAATCTTATTATATAAGGTTTGGGGTTGTCCTGCCTATGTCAGGGTGACTCAGCAAGATAAGCTTTCGCCTCGAGGGCAAAAGTTTAGGTTTGTCGGATATCCTTCGAATACGAGGGGATATCTGTTCTATGATACCGGGCATCGAAATGTGTTCGTAGCTCGCTTCGCAAAATTTCTAGAAGTAGAATTTTTGTCAGAAGGTGGTAATCATAGACAAGTTGAGCTTGATGAAGTCCAACCTGAAAACAACGAACCAACAGAGGAACTTGAAGTTCAAGTAGATGAAGGACCTTCAACACACACACTCCGTAGGTCGGAAAGGGTATCTAGACCTCCTGAACGCTTGTATTTGATACAAGAAAAGAGTCTGGATGTTCTCTTAGTTGAAGAGACAGATCCTTTCACCTATAGAGAATCGATGTTGGACATCGACTCCGTGAAATGGAAAAGTGCCATGAAATCCGAGATAGACTCAATGCATGAAAATCAAGTTTGGGACTTGATTCCGCTTCCCGAATGAATTGTTCCTATCGGTTGTAAATGGGTTTACAAGAGGAAGCGCGGGCCTGATGGTAAGGTTGAGACTTACAAGGCCCGACTGGTAGCAAAAGTTACACGCATCGACCTGGCTTCGACTACGATGAAACTTTTTCACCAGTAGCAATGCTTAAGTCTATCCGGATTTTGCTTTCTATAGTTGCGTATCATGACTACGAGATTTGGCAAATGGATGTCAAAACGGCTTTTCTAAATGGATTTCTTGATGAAGAAATCTATATGGAACAGCCAGAAGGTTTTGCATCCAGCGAAACCTCGGGTATGGTATGTAAGCTTAAGAAGTCCATTTATGGACTTAAACAAGCTTCACGAAGTTGGAATCTTCGATTCGATGAGATTATTAGATCGTCTGGTTTTCTCAAGAATTCGGAAGAATCCTGTGTGTATCAGAAGGCCAGTGGGAGCATGGTTGTATTTTTAGTCCTATATGTTGATGACATCCTAATCATTGTGAATGATTTAGGTATGTTACAAAGCGTCAAAGCGTACCTCTGTAAGAATTTCTCCATGAAGGACCTGGGAGAAGCTTCCTATGTTTTAGGGATAAAACTCTATAGAGATAGACAAAGGAGGCTGATTGGGTTATCCCAATCAACGTACATAGATAAGATCTTAGAACGGTATAGTTTTGGTAACTGTAAGACATCAAACATACCGTTCAGACATATGATTCATCTTTCTAAGAATATGTGTCCACAGACAGAAGATGAGAAGGTTAGAATGTCTAACCAACCTTATGCTTCGTGTTTGGGTAGCATAATGTATGCCATGTTATGTACGAGGCCTGATATCAGTTTCGCTGTTAGCGTAACTAGTCGATATCAGTCCAATCCAGGTAATGACCATTGGATGGCCATTAAACATATCCTAAAGTATCTTAAAGGTACCAAGGATAAGTTAATAATTTATGGAGGAAACAAACTGCAGGTTAATGGGTATACAGACTCCGATTTTCAATCGGATCCCGATGATAGAAAGTCTACATCTGGATTTGTCTTTACCCTTAACCGAAGTGCAGTTTGTTGGAAGAGTTCCAAACATGGATCGACAGCTGATTCCACCACTGAGGCGGAATATATTGCAGCTTCTGAAGCTGCAAAAGAGGCTGTGTGGATAAAGAACTTTATCACAGAATTGGGAGTTGTCCCAAGTATCGAGAATGCGATTCCGTTATATTGTGATAATACTGGAGCCATTGCGCAAGCAAAGGAACCGATGGCGCATCAGAAGTCGAAGCATGTGGAACGTAAGTACCACATCATTCGAGAGATCGTGTCGCGAGGGGATATTTTCGTGTGCAAGGTACCGAGTGAAGATAATGTAGCAGACCCGCTTACAAAGGCCATACCTCTGAAGCTGTTTGATAAACAGTGGAGTCGATGGGTATTAGATACAATCGATATTGGCACTAGAGCAAGTGGGAGATTTTTGTTGGGGTTGGTGCTCAGAGCGCCAATTCCCGGTTGTATTTCTTTTGAATACTTCTGTAAAACATTATTATTATGAATAATATATGCAGTTTCTATAATATAATCTATCTTCTTAAATGGTAAAGACGTAATGACCTAGTAGAATGATTAGTATTGTACTGTTGCAAAAGCGTCGCAACTGACATTGAGTAGTATCATGATGTTGTCATTCTCAGATTGTTCCTGGTCAAGGTTTACACTACTTGGTCAGTATAGTAAACCCGTTGAGACCAATACATGTCGTATACTGGAATATATGATTCCAATGGTTTCTCAATGAACCATTAGTCTTGGAGACTAGTATAGACGTGTAGGTCTTTATAGCGGATAAACACTGAACGACTCACCGAAAAATTCTTAATGGATGGTACACCAGCGTCAATAAGAATCTTCTCGGGTTGAGTAGCACTTGTGATTCTTAGACTTGAGATGCCATTGTGGCCACATGAGACATCTTCTACACTTAGATGGCAGTCACGTCACCGATATATTAAGATCAGACCTCCGCCTGTTCGTTGGGTGTAGACAGATCCTTAGGGTGTCCTATGAGTATCAAGATAGGATCCGTCAGTTCTGTGTACCAGAGCATAGGTAGTCCATATGATTAGCAATCAGATAAAACCATGGGCCCGTGGTAAAGTTTAGAAGCTAGTTCTAAACATTCTTTTGGAGATTGCTAATGGAATAGTCGATTGGATAATCCCCGTAGAGATTTGACGTTTACATCTATATCTCTGGGATTTATCCGGATACCTGTGACGGAGGAATTATACATTTGCCATGACCTCGACCTGTATGATTCAGCGAGATTATCCGTGATCGTCATATTTATGGGTGGATAAATTATGGACACGAAATTTGATTTCAGGACGGATATACCTGAATCTAGAGAGTCTCAATAATGAAACATACTCGTAGAGCACTAGAGCAATATTAATAAATAATATTGATTATTTATAAATCGTTTAAAGGTTAAACGCAAGATACGTGCTAAAGGGACTAGATAGTCATTTGCCTAATTATTGTGTATTTACATTTAATACTTGATTAATTTAAATACACATTGATTAATAGTCAAAATTAGTTATTTGACTGATATCCTAAATGAATATATGTTTTAATATTAATGTAAATATTATACATATATTTAAATATTTGTATTTGATTAATTAATTAATTATTTAATTGTTAAATGATTAAATTAATTAAAATATAAATATCTTAACTTTGGATATTTGTTTAGAAATGATTAAGTTGCCTTTGTTGACTTTATATAAATATCATTAAAGTGTTTTTAGATATTTATCCAAGTTGATTTAATGAAATTGCAAATGAAATTGAAATATTTATCTTGTATTTGGCTTGGCCAAATTCGGCCAAGGCTAAAAATGAAGCAAGTATATATTGTTTTCATTTTCATTTTCATTTTCTAACCTAATACACTTTAACCTAAACTCCATTAAAAGAAAACCAAAGAAGCTGTGAAGAAGAAAGGATAAAATCAAAGAAATGCTTGGATTTAGTAAGTTTTCTCAACTTACTATTAGATAGGAAAATGTTCCTTATGATCTAGGCTACATCTTATGATGTCCTCAAGTTATTCTTTTTCTTTATTCTTTGTGTTTTTTTGGATGGAAGTTTTGTTGAAAGTGTTCAGCATGTATGATGAAGGAAGTTTGTGAGTATTGTAGTTGTAAGCATTCTTTTAAGGTTTTGGAAACCATGTTGCTAATTTAGAGTTGTTGACCCACTCTTAGATGACCTAGATTTGATCTTGAGTTGTTTCATTGTGTTGAGACTTGGATTGGATGGAAGAATGATGATTGAAACAATTGATTTAACTAATTTGGTCTAATTTGTCCAATTTGATGAAATTGAAAAATTAGGGTTCATGACCAATTCCAAATTTGGGTATTTTCATATATGTTGTGTATTTGGATGTGTATATGATGCATATAAAGTTTCAAGTTGATTGGATTACATTTGGATGTGTTTTGAGACATGAAATGACAAAAGGCACAAAATGCCCACCATTGGAAGCATTCGGCCAAGGAGTTAGATTTTGGGGATTTTGGTGCTTTAGGTGTTTTGATGTTTTGAACATGCTTAGTTCATCTTAGAAATTATTTAGAATCATTCAAAATTGATTTGATCAATTTCGGATTAAAATGGACAAAAATACCAAGTAAGGGTATTTTGGTAAATTCACTTAAATATGATTTATTGAATTTTATTTCATAATTTGATTATTGGAATATTAAATAAATATGTTTATTTAATTAATCTGAGAAAAAGTTTTGAAATCAGAAAATACGATTTTCCACCGCTTCCGCTGCGTTACCGGATTTAGCCCCTAGAAAAACCCCTACAGATTCCCTACGTTCTGAGTATCATAGTACCAAGATTGAATGCTTTTGTCACATGCACACATGTTGCAAGTTGAGAAGTGGAGATTCAGGCAAGTAAGCGAAATGAACTTCTTTATTATTGTTGAGAAAATATTCGAACAAGCAAACAAAATCAATGTCTTTATTAAAAATGCAAGATAAACTTGGAGAAACAGCAGTGCCTTCTTCCTCAGCCTCTGGTTCTTCGTTGTTATTATCCCTTATCCTCATGTGAGAAACTTGGTGGTTGAGGGTTTGGAGGACAAAGGTTTCAGGCAAGCCAAAGTTGATCATGGTGGTGGGACGGAGTGGTAATTTGGTAGAGGATTCCTGTGTGTGCTGGGTTGCTCTATTTCTGGGTCAGGTGTTTTGTGGGTGTCAATCAGGTCTTGGATCTCATGCCTAAGGCGGGGGCAGTTGTCAGTTTCGTGACCCTTTTGCTGGTGAAAATAACAGAATAATTTCAAGTCAAGGTAGTGCGGCACAGGGCTGGGGAGTGGTTTAGGTTCCAAGGGTTTCAGGAGTCCTTGCATCTTCAATTTCTCAAACACCTTTGATAGAGGTCTACCCAAGTTGGAGAAACGTCTGTTCCTGATGGCAGTGACCTCAGGACTGGAAGACTTGGCTTCAGGATGTCCCCCAAAATTCCTTCTATTCTGGCCATAAAACTTCTTGTTCTCGGCCTCCTCATCTTCAATATCCATAACTGTCTCCCTCAACTGTCGGAAATCCGCAATCATTGAAGTCATCCTCCTCAACTTGCCATAGATCGAGGGCTTAGTGCCCTTGATGATCATTTTAATCTGGTCATTCTCAGAGTGCCGAGTCTACATTTTCAGAAGCTGGCTTCTCCAGCGGTCTACATACTCCTTGAAGCTTTCTTCCAGCTTCTGCTTAGTGTTCTCCAAATCACGGAGTGACAAGTCAATCTCTAATTCTATAACATACTGCTTCAGAAAAGCATCAACTAGTTCCCTCCAATCTTCCTTAACCTTCTTCTCAAGGCTATGATACCAAACCACATGTGCCCCATCGAGTGACATCACAAACATCTTTTGGACTTGGCGCTGTGATAGGCCCACTGAACTCATGACTGAGACATATTGCTGCAGATGGACTCTTGGGTCTCCATTCCCATTAAACTTGGCCATGTTAGGCATTTTAAACTGAGCTGGCAGGTGTTCTCCGAAGGTCATTGCCTCATAGTCTAACAACTCTTCATGTTTACCCCTCATTTTACGGGTAACTGACTCAACCTGATCCCGATGTTTCTGTAACTCTGCCTGAGACCCAGATACTCTGCCTACTGCATACTCTGCCATATCATCATCAAAAGTGGGGATATCATCCCCAAATCTGTTCGGAGGTTCCTTTTGCCTCACATCTCCGGAACTAACCCCAGCACGAGACCCAGTTATACCAGCCACAGCAGTAGTCAAAGCTTGCAACTGTTCAGTGACCTTGGTGAGACCGTTCTCTAACTGATCCATACGAGATACCTCATTACCAGATTCACTCATGACTGTTACTGTTCTTTTAATGAGCCTTGTTCCTTCTCTAACCCAAACGGTATCTATGATGTCTTTTTGAGACATAGAAGGTGTTAACATGACATATGTATGTATGAGGTGCATGAGGTGCATGTAACATATATAACATATTGAATCAACTAAAATCTTCCAAAAAATCGGCCCATTATCATTTTAGAAGCTTTTGGGCTAACTGTCATAGGAGTGAACCCGTCCCAGTTTAAATGGCCCAACGAGTTCACATCTCATGGCAAGGAGCCCAACTAAATCCAAATGGTAATGTTCCGAACACAAGCATAAAGTGGCCCATCAACACTTAGAAGCCTTTGGCCCAATCGTCATGAAATACGTTCTTGTCCTAGTTTAAATGGCCCAAAAAGCCCATATCTTATGACAAATGGTCAAAATGGATCTAAACGATGATGTTCCCAAGCACAAGCATAAAACAAAGATAATGCAAACATAGAGTAATAATTTCTACAGAATGGCCCATCAATATTTCAGAAGCTTTGGCCCAATGGTCATAAGGTACGAACTCGCCCCAGTTTAAATGGCCCAGCAAGTCCGCATTTCTGACAATGGTCCAACTGCATCCAAATGAGGATGGTCCACGAGCTCATACTCAAGGAAATAATTATTACTTTAACCATACAGTCCCGGTCTATGGGTGGGTTCGCAGAAGTGTAGACAAAGGCTCTCATCGGCGAAGGATGGCCCACAACTAGGTCTCCCCAATCAAGGGTTCGAGCAACCAAGTGAGCGCACCCTTTTTATACACTAAGGTACGTGCCAATGAGCTATGGTATGTGACTGACTGTCAGATCGATTTCCCGTTGTAGATTCCCCAGAGGGAAGGTGGAGCGAGGCTCACTTAAATACCCAAGCCTCTTAGGCTCTTATCGCTTGGTGTCAGGAATAAACAACGAGTCCTCCAAATTAGCCCATCACAACAGGCTACGAGTAGATGGCTATCTAGGTGCCTTCACAGCTTTTCCTTCTAGAAAGGTAGTGAGTGAAGGAAGACACCAAACCATTACCTAACCTCAAAATGCCTTTGATTAAACCCGCATTTTATCCACCATAGACACGGTCAATTAGAACATAAATCCAAACATTACAAGACAATATTTCAGGGCCGATTCTCTATCCCTAGTGGAGTCGCCAGACTGTGGGACACAGAAACTGGACGATGCATGCTGTCCCGGGCTCGCGGCCCGGTTGGGAGTACGGAGTAGCCACGGGGGACTAAACCGGAGAATAATGGAGTCGCCACCCGGTGCGAATCGGGAAAATGAGATTTAAGGCCGCACTCACCCCTCGCAAGGGAAGACCTCAAACCGTTGGGTTCGGAATGGTCCCTTACTTATGTCACTTGTAATGAAAGGATTTGTGTAATAATTTAATCAAGCTTAAGTAACACTTATTTCCAAGAGTATCATGCTTCAAAGTTCACATGCACAAAAATAAAACTTACACCTAAATTTGCATATATTTCACATCTAAGATTGCATGCTTGAAAGTACATCAAAGTAGCAACGAACATACAGCTTCATTGGCATATTGTATTCATGGAAACACAAGCACACACGAACAACATAAGCACACATAAAGGCGAATCAAATGATGGCGAACATGTGATTTCATAGACATATCATAAACAAATAGCTATTACATGTCCATGCACAAATAAAAGAGTCAACTAAGTATATAATGCAAAAAGACACTTAAGGATGCAATTAGGCATTAAAGTGAGCATGCTATGACGTGGTGCAAAATAAGATAACTAATATGGACATAAACACACATGTGAGCACTTTTCCAAGTGGTACGTGGAATTGTATCCCAAGTACAGACCGCACTATCATCCATTCGGAATCGGCTACGGAATTTATGTCTGGGTTTCCATCCGATATACCACAAGAAATAATACTCAAATGCTATCATGACATGGATATATGAATTGTAATACGTTAAACACATTGTACTCATACATGTGGGGAATACAGATGAATGATACCTACACAATCTTGCGTAATACAGAGAAGCAATCAGATTCATCATATGAAGGGATAGCTACTAGGAACAATTATGTATGAAATCTGATGAAAAAGACTCAATTCAGTGGGTGCGCGTTCGCGTAGCGTTCGAGAACACATTCGAACGGTAAACAGAAGGTTCACGTTCATATAGCATTCGAGAACGCGTTTGAACGGAGCCAGACCTGATGCATGAAACACTAAAAAAATGCGTGCGCGTTCGCGTAGCGTTTGAGAACTCATTCGAATGGTAAACAGAAGGTTCACATTCGTGTGGCGTTCGAGAATGTGTTCGAACGGAACCAGACCTGATCCATGAAACACTAAAAAAATGCGTGTGCGTTCGCGTAGCGTTTGAGAACGCGTTCGAACGGTAAACAGAAGGTTCACGTTCGTGTGGCTTTCGAACGGAACCAGACCTGATGCATGATGAAACAAAGAAAATGCGTGCGCGTTCGCGTTGCGTTTGAGAACGCGTTCGAACGGTAAACAGAAGGTTCACGTTCGTGTGACGTTCGAGAACGCGTTCGAACGGAACCAGACCTGATGCATGCAACACATTCATAGACAAACAAATCCACAATATGAGACCTCACATATCCGATTGAACTCATCTCGTATCCAATCGAGTATTCACCAATCGGCGCGGCAAAGCATCGTGGTAAAGGGTTTTAACCCCTCCAAATAGGGGACCTCTCATCGCACTTACTAAGCCCATGCGCTCGATTGAATCATGCATACAAAGAATTAAAAAACAATAATATCAAACTTAGTATGCCCGATTGAACGTATCTTGCATTCAACCGAACACACATCAACCGGTGCGGCAAAGCATCGTGGTAAAGGATTTTAACCCCTCCAAATAGGGGACCTTTCATCGCACTTACTAAGCCCATGCACTCGATTGAATCATGCATACAAAGAATTAAAAAACAATAATATCAAACTTAGTATGCCCGATTGAACATATCTTGCATTCAACCGAACACACATCAATCGGCGCGGCAAAACATCGTGGTAAAGGATTTTAACCCCTCCAAGTAGGGGATCTTTCATCGCACTTACTAAGCCCATGTGCTCGATTGAATCACGCATACAAAAGTAACATGCAGAATTCAAATGACGAAAAATAAATAAATCAAAGCAATATAAGACAAAAGAAAGTGTCATTTACTCAAGCGGTACGTGGAGTTGTATCTGTTGGTTTCTATTATGGTCCCGGATCGATTATAAGCATGAAAAACATTGCGAATACATATCGATGAAGTTGCGGAATACTCACATCGATCGGTTGAGACGATTTGAAGACGAATGGAGCCAAAAACGCTCACTGGTTTGGGGCCAATGCAGTGCAGAATTCTTCACTGGTTTGGGCGTGAAAATGGTCCTTCCGCAAGCTCCAAGCTTCGTCGAACGGATCCCGCCTCATGGGTGGACTTCCCTAACACCTTCGCAACTCTCGTAAGTGTGCTAGCACTTGTGTTTTGCAACAAAACACACTCATTGCTTCCCATTTGGCTCACGGCAGTGAGCTGTGAAGAAGAAGGAGATGAAGCCCTTTTTGGGCGTGAGATGTGAGAGAGAATTGGTGAGGAAGTGTTATGGTTGACTTGGTAAATGAATTACCAAAATTTGCTTTATATATTTTCCAAAAATATTAAGCAAATTTACCATTTTATTTATCAAATAAAGTCAAATGGAAATGGCTATCTCAACCACCAACACTATTCTACCAAAACACATCAACTATTCATTTCACTTTATTAAAGTGACATGTCTTTCAATCAATCAATCACATCACTCAAAGTGACATTTGATTTGGACGCTTGGTGACGAATGATTTGACGCTTGATGTGACTTGCGTTGCCGCACTCGAATTCGAAATACGAATGCGCTCGCAATCACACTCGGGCTCGGGTTCGCTAATTCCTAATTAGCGAGTTTTCCGTCGCGTCGTAATTAAATGATTACGCCTAGTGAATTCACTATTCACGTCGCTAACGAATTAATTCCAAATTAATTCGTTCGCCCGAATTAAAATCCAATTTCAATTCCGCGTCGAAATCCAATTTCGTTTAATATATCGAATATATTAATTTATCGATTAATTCCAAATTAATCGTTATCTCTCTCTAGACGATATTTTATCCCAGATAAAATATCTCCGTAATTAATCCTAGATTAATTTTCTCTTTCTTCTATATAATCCCAGATTATTAATGAGTGCGAGTTATGCGTCATCGGTGCATTATCGGGAAGCGACCCATGAGATCCCCGGATAATTCGGCAGTAAATACGGTCGTCGGAATATCCGAATCACGTACGTACCAAGTACTACATTCTACCGATTTACGAGACAAGATCGGCTTCTAGCAAAGCACGAAGTCTATCCAATTCTCCGGTCATATTCTCTAAGAATATTTAAGATCTATATCAAGCGTAGTATACCAAGTATCGTGTATATCGGCCCAGTATCGGATAGTCACGTGCTAGGGCTGGGGCTGGATAAGTGTCTGCCCCGTCCGAAGCATATCAGATGTCTGGTAACTAGTCTCTATAATCGGATATACATGACCTTGTCATAATATCCCGATGGCTGGCCAGCACTTAAGAGCACTATACCGTATCCTGCGTGACATCATCTCCACTATGACTGGAGTGATACTTCCGTCTTGACATCACACCCAATACTCTACGATTCTCAATATACCCAGCATTGGCGTACACAGAACCGGTTAGAGTCCTAGACGACCTCAACAAAAGTATACTGATTGTCGTAAGCATTAGCGGTGCAAGTCTCAGGTTAAGACCATACACACCTACCCTGATGTCGGACTCCCATAGACACATAGTCATAATACCAATGGGATTCTGAGGGGTCTATCCAGAGCGAAGCTGTTTCCCGTACCATCGGTGAAACACAACCTCCTATCGCACTTGCATGAGTATCCAATACCCAAATATATGAGAACTATGCCGTTGTGCCCTCACAACGCGCACAAGTGCAATACTAGCCTATTCCGCATTATCGATGTCCAGTCTCGATAATACTCCGGCTAGGGATATTTAATGATTAATCCTTCGTGGACTGATACTGTCTCATATCATCTCAATCCAGGAACTAATCATAGGGACCTCTCTTCATTTATACATCTATGGTGATCTAATCACAAATGATGAGAGTGCAATTTCCTTGTCACATAGTTAATTTGTACAACAACACTATGATCTGTACAAATAGTGACGCTATGGGTCATGTTATCCAACAATCTCCCACTTGGCACATAGCCAGTCACTCAAGTGTCGAACACCCGAACTATGTACGGTTCGCTCAAATTGCTGAGAAAAGGTTTTCGTCAGCGGATTTCCATGATTATCGTCTGACGCGATTTATACGATCATCACATCGCCACGATGTATGATCCGAACGAATCAGATGATATAGAAGTATATATCTGGATCGTCGATGAGACCTTTAATTCTTTAGCCTTGTGCTGACGCCTAGCTCAGCTGCTAACAGAACAATATCTAATCTAATTAGATTTATTATCGACCCAAATGGCTTCTATTGCTGCCTCAGCTGCAGCAATAATCCGCATTTGTTGTTTATTCGGCAACAGTATCTTGCTCGGAAGATTTCCAGCTCACTGTCCCGTTATTCATACTTTATAGTACCACAATATTTAATTGTTTGGAAACTTGCGGTAGTGATCCCAGTCACTTCAAGTTCTCTTTCTCCATAGTGTAAGACAACATCTTTAGTTCTCTAAGATACTAATAGATGTCATTAACTTCAATCCAGTGACTATCACTTGGATTGACCCGATTGTGACTCCATATGCTCAAAGCGTATGAGACACCCTATCAAGTACATTTTAAATGTACAATTTCCAGAGAGTGTTAACAACTCCAAATCTATCCCAGTAGATCTTTATTCCTTGAATAAAGGTTGTTACTCTCCAGAATTCTACGGAGAATTTATATGAAAGCCAAGCTTTCACCAATTGCTTTATGGGAATTTCCTTGTTAGTGCGCTCCCACTAACCTCCTTATATACACAAGAATCATTTCGTTTTGAATCAAATCATTAACCATTATGATTATTTCAAAACGACAGTTCCAAGAACCTTATGCTTGCTTCAATCCAAACATGGATCGAATAACCCGCAAACCTTGTTTGTCGGTTATACAAAATCGTCAGGATGTTGTAAGCATCCTCCAAGAGGTTTCCTTTTCAGGAAAGCGATTTTGATCTACAACTGACACATTTCATAAATGAAATATGCAGTATCAACAAGCATTATCAAAATGGATTTACTATGGCAACAGGTAAAAGGTTGAACCGTAATCAACACAATGTTGATAACGATACCTTTCCGTCAAAAGCCTAGCTTTGTACGTTGGTATGTTGCCATCCATGTATGTCTTCCTTGAAGACATTTATAGTACCAATAGACACAATGCCTTGCGGTACAACAACTAGTATCCAAACATAGTTGTTATACATGGAATCCATTTCGGACTCATGGCACTTTGCCATAATAGGGAGTCGATACCTTGTATCACTTCCTCGTACGTAGTCGGTTGGTATACCTCCGTAAGATTTACATCTTTAAGGGGTTACATCAGAAAACCATACCCCAGGTTGTTTCCTGATTCTCTCCGATCTACGCGCGGTTCTTGTGTATTCGAAGATTAATGGTACAGATTCATCATTAATGAACTGTTTGTGTTCCATTAAGGACTTCGTGCCTCGAATAGTATTACTCCGATTTTCATCGAGTATCACTATCCTCCCACTGACCACTGCATATCGGTGTTCCTCTTAGGAAAACCGCATGGTGAGCAAAAATTATATTGTTCTCATGTGAGATTTATAAGTACTATACTTATGGTTTCCCGTAGGATAACCTATTATTGGCACTTATCCAATTGGGGTTCTTAGTTTGGTATCATCCAAACGTTATGCCCGGCATACCCAAATTATTAGGAATGAGAAACCCTGTTTCTTTCCTGTTCATATCCTATATGATATCTGTCAAACAGATTTATATGGAACCTTATTCTAAATAAGTTTTGCACTGTTAATACATATCCTGTTGAAGGAAATGATAGCTCAGAGCGACTCGTGATAAACCTTATCATGTCCAACAAAATTCGGTTTTCGTTCGGACACACCGTCTAACTGACGTGTCTCGGGAGGAGTCCTCATCTGAAAGAATACTATACTCTTTCATGTATGTTTGAAACTTACTGGTTAAGTATTTTCCATTACGATCTTACCGTGACGGCATAATACTATAGTCGATCTGTTTATCTACTTCGTGTCGAAACTCTAAAAGTTTCGATCTGTGTTCTTCAAAAGAGAACATAACCATAACGTGATGCCACATCCGTTAAGGTCACGAAATATTCATGTTCACATCTAGCCTAGCTAGATATGGCCCACTTACTTCACCATGAATAGGGCTAACAGATCGGTGGCACTTACACTATTACCAAGTAAACAGTGTTTTAGGTACTTACCTAACAAACTAGATTCGTAGACTTTATTTGAATAGTCAAATCAGTCCTAGTACCCACTCTTCAAAAGTGTGGATATACGAGTCTTGTTTAATTGTGTCCCAGACAACAATGCCACAAATAAGTCTCTATTGATCAAATCAATTTGAGCTATTTATTTGTCATTTTATATGTTTGAGATTTTAATTATATTCAAAATATAAATTCTGTTATTCACATCTAATATGTTTATCTCAGTATCATCTTTATATAATGAAACACTTAGTGTTCTAGAATATAAAGGTTTATCCACAATGGATTAAACACTGATATAGAGATAATGTCTCTAGTCAAACTAGTTACATTATAACATTTCCTAATTTAAGTACACACCCGAAGGGTAGTTCCTAAACTTAGGTATCTACGGTCGAAACAGCGACTTTCGTCCCGTTTCCGATTCGCAGAGTAATCTCAGCTTGAAGTCAGTATCCTGCTCAAAGCAGATTCTGAACATCAATACATATATTTTATGTACCACACTAAGTATTTAAAATCTAATTTCAATACTAGTAGTGTACATAATTTTGACAAACATTTTTAAAGTAAGAGCCTTGCCCTTTCTTTAATTCCTTCGTGTCTGCCATATCCAAATGGTAGTCACTTTGGGATATGTCAATTATCCTTTTCAATATTTCAAGAACCTTAGACCAAGCCTTGGGTTTTTAGAATATCGAAACAATGTGCACCTCGTGCTACATGCCCAATTGCAAACTTTGACTTTTCACCTCTAGAATAGTCAATTAATTCTCCAAGAATTATTTATTGCAATTTTAATACTTCTTAAATCTAAAATTAGATTTATGACAAGTATATTAAATTAAGCACTAAAGTCATCATCACATAAATCTTCCAAAGATATTATGCTCTACTTATTTTGCTTAATTTTGGGCTTAAGGTATAATAAGTTATTTTATCAAATAAAATAACCTATTATTTATTCCCTATTTGAAAATTAAATCATTTAAAATATTTAATCCCAGATTATATTTTAAATATCCAACTTTTCAATTTTATCTTGATTACAATAGTCCAACTATTTAATCAACGATTAGTGGTACTATATATATTATAATGATTATAATAGTCCAACTATATAATCAAATATAATCCAAATTAATTAACCTCAATTACATTGATTACTATAATCCAATTATAAAATCAACTGTAAACTGAAATTAATTAATTCAAATATATTGATTAATATAATCCAATTATATATAATCAACTATAATACAGTCCAACTGTTTTATTAAAACAACATTAAATATTAGTCCAACTAATACTTTTAATATATTTGACGAGTGATATTTGTTTGAGCGCGTATGGCGAGTAATTGAACGAATATTGCAAATTCAATTCTTGCCTCCCACTATTTTTCGGCGAGCCTCTAACCCTCTGTCGAGTACTCGGGAAACCGTGTTTCCTAGTGGGCTAGGATCCCGTTAAATATCATACAATCTTGACTTGGCCAACAAATTGGATGATAATTAACTAGGTAGATCTCTAAGATCAATTGGATCTCATCCAACTCCTAGATCCGGTAGGTGGACATCCAAGTCCTAAACATATATCCTATATATGCCTATATATCCAAATATACCCTAACCTTTTTCCTCTGAATCAACTAGGCCTTGGCTTTGGCACAACAAACCTGATGATCCCAGTCAAGCGCGGACCCATTGACCATGGAAGCTTCGTAATCAATGTCGATGGACAATAAGTGGTCTTGACTTTGGCCAACAAACCACAACTTGGACAAGACACCAATATGGAACAAAGCTTCGTGATTCAAGCACATCTTCGACGGACAAGGGCTTGACTTTGGCCAACAACCCATGCTAATCTAGGATCTTGAGCAAGAATCACTCAATGGAAGGAAAAGACGCATGATATTTTAATGAGGGCTTTTCGCGTGCAAATTGGCTACCAATTTCATTATCTTTGTTAAGGTCTCATCATCATACACCCTTAAACATGCATTCTAAATACATAATAATAAAGCGAGTATGAAAATAAATAATAATGATATGCGGATGGATACTTAACACATTGATCCTAGATCAAATCTCTCCCTTTCTCACTTAAGCTAGCACTTGTATTACTTCTACCCGTTACACTACACTTCTAAAGAAACCTCATTTACATTGAGGGGAATAGGTGAGAAAAGAATACAAAGAGAATAAAGGTGATAAGGCTGGACACGCAGGTCCAATTTAATAAATCGAATTTATTACAACAATTTCCAAAATTGCCCCACCCGACTAATATCCATCCGATATACATTATTCATTCATCACAACCATGTATTCACACATAAGCATGCTATCAATCAATCTAATCAAATTAATTAATCTGATAATTATGTGATCATCCAATGTTCAAACAATGATTTGATTTTGCTCGAGTCAAACTCGTTTTTGCGAATAAGTACTCAAAGTACGAATTCATGAATTAAATTAAACTACATCATTAAATCCAATTTAACATGTATTTAATACTAATTCACTATTCAATTCCAAATTGAATATTACACTTTATTTAATAAACCTTTAACGACTTAAATTCCAAATTTAATCGCTTCGGGACTCAAAGCCCGATTAACGTCCAACGTCAATTCAATTCAAGTCTAATGGGCTTTAATTAATTTCTTTAAGGCGTGGGCTTCGGCAACCAAAGCCCAATCAAGGAGTTACCCCATAAGCCCAGAAATCAATTTAGGCCCATTAGGCCCAATTAAACTTTAAAGGTTTATAAGTTGCATTTGGGCTTAACGGAAGTGGTTTTGGGCCCAATTGGATCCAATCCATTTGGCCTAAATCCAACTTGATAAAATCAAGCCCAATTAGCCCAATTACAATATTAGAAGCCCAAATCCAATTTAAGGCCTAAATAACTAAATTACATAAATCCAATTTAGCAATTTAATTACCTAAAGTGCATTACATGATTAATCAACTAAATCAACATTTCCAAAACATGAAATTAGTCCAATTAATCATGCTCATTATCATCATCACATGTCCAACACATAAATGAAAAATCAAACCCATTTTACATGCTACTTAGTCTCGGCCAAGGGAGTGATTTTGTGTCCGATTTGGTTTCAATCCAATCGAACCCACAATCGACATTAAATCACCATCCAATTTGATTTCATACACATCCAATGTCACAAAATCAAAATTACCAAGACATTAGGGCATAATGCATTCGGCCACCTTAAGGAAATTGGGGATTTTTGTTCAATTCAAAATTCAATCCAATTGACCTTAAATTAACATCATCCTTAATGATTCTAATTCATCTAATGAATCAAAATCAAAAAATCCAAGATTTCCAAATAACCCTAAACTTTCGGCCAAGGTAACATTTTTGGGGAAATTATTCCAAATCAATTTTAACAAATTGGTCCAACCAAAATGCAATTCAACATGTTATAAGCATACTTAAACAATCAATTCATTCAAATCATGCTCAACACACATTTACCCAATTTTAAGCCCTAAATTTTTTCATGCTCAAACCTAGGCTCTGATACCATTGTTGGTTTCTATTATGGTCCCGGATCAATTATAAGCATGAAAAACATTGCGAATACATATCGATGAAGTTGCGGAATACTCACATCGATCGGTTGAGACGATTTGAAGACGAATGGAGCCAAAAACGCTCACTGGTTTGGCGCCACTGCAGTGCAGAATTCTTCACTGGTTTGGGCGTGAAAATGGTCATTCCGCAAGCTCCAAGCTTCGTCGAACGGATCCCGCCTCATGGGTGGACTTCCCTAACACCTTCGCAAACTCGTAAGTGTGCTAGCACTTGTGTTTTGCAACAAAACACACTCATTGCTTCCCATTTGGCTCACGGCAGTGAGCTGTGAAGAAGAAGGAGATGAAGCCCTTTTTGGGCGTGAGATGTGAGAGAGAATTGGTGAGGAAGTGTTATGGTTGACTTGGTAAATGAATTACCAAAATTTGCTTTATATATTTTCCAAAAATATTAAGCAATTTACAATTTTATTTATCAAATAAAGTCAAATGGAAATGGCTATCTCAACCACCAACACTATTCTACCAAAACACATCAACTATTCATTTCACTTTATTAAAGTGACATGTCTTTCAATCAATCAATCACATCACTCAAAGTGACATTTGATTTGACGCTTGATGTGACGAATGATTTGACGCTTGATGTGACTTGCATTGCCGCACTCGAATTCGAAATACAAATGCGCTCGCAATCACACTCGGGCTCGGGTTCGCTAATTCCTAATTAGCGAGTTTTCCGTCGCGTCGTAATTAAATGATTACGCCTAGCGAATTCACTATTAACGTCGCTAACGAATTAATTCCAAATTAATTCGTTCGCCCGAATTAAAATCCAATTTCAATTCCGCGTCGAAATCCAATTTCGTTTAATATATCGAATATATTAATTTATCGATTAATTCCAAATTAATCGTTATCTCTCTCTAGACGATATTTTATCCCAGATAAAATATCTCCGTAATTAATCCTAGATTAATTTTCTCTTTCTTCTATATAATCCCAGATTATTAATGAGTGCGAGTTATGCGTCATCGGTGCATTATCGGGAAGTGACCCATGAGATCCCCATATAATTCGGCAGTAAATACGGTCGTCGGAATATCCGAATCACGTACGTACCAAGTACTACGTTCTACCGATTTACGAGACAAGATCGGCTTCTAGCAAAGCACGAAGTTTATCCAATTCTCCGGTCATATTCTCTAAGAATATTTAAGATCTATATCAAGCGTAGTATACCAAGTATCGTGTATATCGGCCCAGTATCGGATAGTCACGTGCTAGGGCTGGGGCTGGATAAGTGTCTGCCCCGTCCGAAGCACATATCGGATGTCTGGTAACTAGTCTCTATAATCGGATATACATGACCTTGTCATAATATCCCGATGGCTGGCCAGCACTTAAGAGCACTATACCGTATCCTGCGTGACATCATCTCCACTATGACTGGAGTGATACTTCCGTCTTGACATCACACCCAATACTCTACGATTCTCAATATACCCAGCATTGGCGTACACAGAACCGGTTAGAGTCCTAGACGACCTCAACAAAAGTATACTGATTGTCGTAAGCATTAGCGGTGCAAGTCTCGGTTAAGACCATACACACCTACCCTGATGTCGGACTCCCATAGACACATAGTCATAATACCAATGGGATTCCGAGGGGTCTATCCAGAGCGAAGCTGTTTCCCGTACCATCGGTGAAACACAACCTCCTATCGCACTTGCATGAGTATCCAATACCCAAATATATGAGAACTATGCCGTTGTGCCCTCACAACGCGCACAAGTGCAATACTAGTCTATTCCGCATTATCGATGTCCAGTCTCGATAATACTCCGGCTAGGGATATTTAATGATTAATCATTCATGGACTGATACTGTCTCATATCATCTCAATCCAGGAACTAATCATAGGGACCTCTCTTCATTTATACATCTATGGTGATCTAATCACAAATGATGAGAGTGCAATTTCCTTGTCACATAGTTAATTTGTACAACAACACTATGATCTGTACAAATAGTGACGCTATGGGTCATGTTATCCAACAGTATCCCGAGTACAGATCATACTACCGTCCATTCGGAATCGGCTATGAAATTTATGTCCGGGTTTCCATCCGATATACCGCGAGAGTTGACACATCTTTCATTTTATTCCAAAGCCACAACATACCATATCTCATAATCCATGCATGTTTATCTACTCAAGGGCCACAACATGCATTTCAACATAACAATCATGCAAGCAATATTCAATAAATAATACACATAAAACAGAAAATGAATGTGGAAAATACCCTCAGGTCTAACCTTTTATGTCGACTTTCGAACTCGCGTTTCACGGCCGTCGGAAGGGCTATCACACCGCTACTTCTCCGGTTCACTGGTTTAGCGTCTTGGCTCACTGTTTTGCTGTTTTGCTAGCTCTTTCGCTATTTTGCTCGCTGTTTTCACTACGTTTTGCTGCTATTTCCTCGCGGTTTTCTGGTCACTATTTCAGGTCTTATTATTGCATTTTAGGGGACTGTTTATTGCGCTCTTTTGTGATTTTTTAAGGGTTGGATGTGCAGTATTTTGCTCACTGGTTTGGGGTATTTTTGGGGTTGTTTGAAGGGCTAAAACTTGGCAAAGGGGTGCTGTTTTGCGCAACACTGCATGCATGTACAGGGGGCGTTGTTCTGGTTGCTTGGGGCGTGAATGTTGCTGTTGTTTTGGATGTTATTTTGGTGATGTGTGGGGAGTTTATGGATGTGGTTTTCAGTGGTGGTTAGGGGCTGTATTGGTGGTTGTAATGGCTGTTAAAATTCGGCAATGGAGGGGATGGAGGATAGTGGTATTCTCGGCCAAAGAATGGGAGATAAAGAGAAGAGTTTTGTTTGTGCTTCTTGCTTGGCCGTGGGGTTTGATGTCTCTAGGGTTTCTTGCTTGTGTTTTGCGTTGTGTAAGATGAGGAATGAAGAGATCTTGGGCGTGGGGGGTAGAGAGAGTCGAGAGGAGGGGGGTGGCTAGGTTAGTGCATGTTTTATATAGAGAATGGCTAGGGCTTCACCTTGTCTCACAAGAAATAGGATCTTGGTTTCTAATTTAGGCTTCTCAAGAATGGCATACACAAGATTGAGGGGGGACAAAATATTATAAATTAGGAAGTTACAAGATTAGATTGGTGTTGATTAGGAAGTCAAATATTTTTAATTGGTAAATATCTTATTAGTTAGGAATGATTATATTTGATTAGTTTATATTAGGCATATACTTATTTTATGTTGTGTAAGTATTTTTATTATTTTGGTAGGTGATTATTTAGATTTTATTTGTTTTATTTAATTTGGTATATGACTTAATTAATTATTTTATTAATTACATTATCTAATTAATATTTAACTTAATATTTGATTTAATTTGGGTGTGTTTTAAGTGGGCTTGGGCTAGGCTAGGGTGCATGTGGGCTAAATGGGCTCGGGTCATGAGGCTAACAGCAAAACCAGAAATACCGATTCGTTTGAACGCCAATTCGAACGTGACACGAACACCCGCAATCTGCCTGACGTTCGAACGCGTTTAAGAACGCAGCACGAATGAAAACAGTGAACATGTTGAAACGACTCTGATAGCATACTCATCCTTAATTTCCCCTTTCGATATCCGTTTCTCGCGACTTCCGTGACTTAAAAGGTAGTGCCTCCAACTGAGACTCATCATCGGGTTTCACATGCAAAAATGCAATGCCTACACAAACCAAGTTTGAAGTCTCACTGGATACGAAACCCTCTGGTTGCTCCATATAGATATCCTCTTCAAGGAATCCATTTAGGAAAGCGGTTTTCACATCCATCTGCAATATCTCATAGTCTTGATATGCAGCAATGGCTAAAAGAATCCTAATGGATTTTAGCATGGCTGCTGGTGAAAAAGTTTCCTCATAGCCAATCCTAGGACGTTGAGTGTAACCTTTCGCTACCAGTCGGGCCTTAAGGTTTCCACCTTTCCATCGGGCCCTCGTTTCCTTTTGTAAACCCATTTACAACCAATAGGTTTAACTCCTTTAGGAAGTTTAACTAAGTCCAGACTTGATTGGCATGCATTGAATCCATTTCAGATTTTATTGCTTCCTGCGATTTTCCCGAATCGATATGCAATATCACTTCCTTATACGTAGTCAGATCTGTTTCCTCCATGAGGAGAACATCAAGGCTCACAACAGATGTTAAAAACAGTCTCTCAAGAGGCCTTGATATTCTATTCGACTTACGTAGAACCTGTGTTGTAGATCCTTCACCTAGTTGGATCTCTGGTTCCATCTCAGGTTCCTTAATGTTGGGATCAAACTCATCAAGTTTAATCCCTCTACAATTCCCACCTTCTCTCAAAAATTGCTTTTCAAGAAAAGTTGCAAAGTGAGCAACAAATACATTTCATTGTTCGGAATTATAGAATTGATATCCCATGGAATTATCAGGATATCCAACGAACCTAAATTTATACCCCTGGGTGCTAGTTTATCCCGCTTCACAATTCTAACGTATGCAGGACAACCCCAAATCCTTAAATGCTTAAGACTTGGATTTCTACCGAACCATATCTGATAGGGGGTCATAAAAAACAGCTTTTGATGGAACCCTATTAAGTATGTAGGCAGCAGTTTGTAAAGCGTAACCCCAAAGCAAATAAGGAAGATCTGTATAGCACATCATGGATCGCACCATATCCAATAAAGTACGATTTCTACACTCAGACACTCCATTGTGTTGAGGTGTTCCTGGTGGGCTATATTGGGCGAGAATTCCATTCTCCATTAAATAATTTCTGAATTCTTCACTCATGTATTCACCGCCTCGATCTGATCTAAGGCATTTGATAAATTTACTAGTTTGTTTTTCTACTTCGTTTCGGAATATTTTGAACTTGTCAAATATTTCCGTCTTATGTTTCATCAGATAGACATATACATATCTAGACTTGTCATCTGAGAAAGTCACAAAGTATGTGGAACCATCATGGGCGGCATGATTTAATGGACCACACACATCACTGTGTATTAGCTCCAGTAAATCTCCAGCATTGTGTCCAACACCTTGAAATGGGGCCTTTGTCATCTTTCCTTGGATACATGACTCACAAATCAGATAAGGATCTAAGGTAAGATTTTCAATCAAACCATCATTTACCAATTTGGATTGACGTCGAACACCTATATGGCCCAATCTCATATGCCATAATTCAGTATTATTTAGTTCAGACTTCTTACTTGTATTTTTTTCCTATATTAAAGACATCTCTACATGTTTCCAAAACATAATGACCGTTTGATAAAGAACATTCACATTTTAATAAATTTTCTTTATCATACAAACATAAATTTTCATCCTTAATGTTTATTTTATATCCCTCTTTATCTAATATAGGCAGTGATATTATTTTTCTGATAAATGAGGGAACATAATAACAGTCATGCAAATCTAATTTACATCCATTTGGAAGATCTAGAACAACAGTTCCTATAGCCTTGACATCCAATGTCTCGCCATTGCCAACTCTAAGCTGGATCTCCCATTTATTCAGCCTTCGTTTAACCCTCATTTCCTGCAGGGAATTGCAAATATGAGTGGGACTGCCAGTGTCTAATACCCATCCACTATTTACATCTAAGGTTAATGAGATGTCAATAATTGGAAAAATACAAAGCGTACCCGAGGGTCTTGTTTTAAGCTATGGACAGTCCTTCTTCCAGAGTCCAAACTTCTTGCATTGTGGACATTGATCACGAGCTACTTTCGGTTTTGTGCCTTTGCGCTTCTTGGAGTTTTTCTTTGATATCCTCTTCTCCCCCATCTTAATTTTCTTTGACTTCCCAGAAGTCTTTGAAGAGCCTGCTCCACCATGGAGATACAATATGGGGTTGCATTTCTTCAAATCTTGCTCCGCCGTGCGTAGCATGTTATGAAGTTCTTCGTATGTGGCTTGCATCGAATGCATATGGAAATTCAATACAAAACCAGCATAAGAACCAGACGAAGAAGACATAATCAAATTACGGCCTAACCTTTCATCAAACCAAATGCCCTGTCATTCAAGATATCGAATTTGGTCAATCATGTTCAAAACATGAGTGCTGAAATCTCCTCTCTCATTGAGTTCATCACGAAACAGTTCCTTAGACCTTCGATAAAGTTAAATCTCTTGATTTACGTCGAACAACTCCTTGAGTGTTCGCATAATGCTCCAAGCATCTAGTATTTCAATATACGGTCTCAGCAAATTTGGAGCCATCGATCCTAAGATGTAGGATTTCACCTTTAGGTTATCATCATTCCATCTATCAAATATTTTTTGCTCTTCTGGAGTGGAGTCAGGATCGATATCAACAGAAAGTTGAGTCATGATCGATATCAACATCGATATCAACTTTTCATACTCCAAGGCAATGCGTATGTTCATTTCCCATTCGAAATAGTTCTCGGCTCCTTTTAGCTTATAGGAATCCAAAAGTTTCATCAATGGATTAGCGGCAGCCATCTACAAGACAACAGTTTTGAGTAGTAGTAGAACAATTTTCATTTCAAAAGTGATAACACTAATTGATTATGGAATTTTAAATCTATCAGTGCCATCCCACTACTTTACGTAATTCCGTAATCTCCCTTAACAGAAAAATAGAAATTCGACTATCAAAATTTCATAGCGGGAAGTGGATCCCATGACATTTACTCCAGCCTCACACTAATGATGATATTGGCCTATGTAAACTCATTAGGTAGACCTTCAAGGTCAATCACTTTATGTGACTCCTGGTTTGGTCCTGAACCGTTTCTTATCCTCACACTAATAACGATATTGGATTAAGACGTGTTCTAGGAGTATACTTGTCAATGTGCTCTAATGAGCTTCTTATGTACACCCTCACACTAATGACGATATTGGGTGACTTCGTTAACTCATCACGCAACATCTAATGTTTTACCGGAGCGACCTAAGTTCCGAGCACTTATACCCTCACACTAATGACGATATTGGATATAAGTAGTAAGAACCCATTCATCTCCGTATTGACTAGACGGACCATCCAATAATGCTCCAATATTATTAATACTATTACTTAAAAGTAATCACTAATCACGGGAGATTTATGACAATCAAGTCATTAATTTAATTAGGTCAAAGTTTTAATTTAAAACATGCAATACATATCCACTATGTCCTATGCATAATTAAATTAAAATTACTATGGCATAGATTCAAAACACGTGTTGTGTGGTTAAGCCTTTGCTCTGATACCATTCTGTTGGGGCAGTTGTGGAACCCTAGGGTCGGATCGGTGCCCCGGGCAAGTGGAAATAGGTCTAACCCATGGATATCAAGTATGGGTGTAATTTTAAATCATTTGATGAAATACTATATTCCATTACGAGTGTATAGGAAAAACCGGGAATGAATCGGAGTCCGGAAGCTCCCGAACGAAGCAAAAGAAAATCAGCGCGCGCGAAGAGCGCCACACGCGCTACAGTGCACGCTACAGTGCACGCGCACTGCACGAGTGAACAGTACATGCTACAGTATGCGCGACACTGTAGCGCAGAACCCCTTTATTTATTAAATTTTTTTTTGCTAAGTAGCAGCTCTCATTCCAGAGAGCTACAATAAGAGGGTTTATAACCCAATAAATTTCCGGCCATCCCTAAACACTTCAAAAACACCCATAATTAATTTTTTATTTCAAAACCAACATAAACACATGTTATAAAATAAAAATCTATTTTATTAAAATATCAAATATTTTTCCAAAAACATAAATTTATTCTAAGTACGCATTAGCGTAAATTTTGAATCCATTACACAAACCATTTTAGAATCCCAATACGAAATGTCCCGTGAACAATTCTAGTCCACCTAAAGGTGGTCAAGTGAATCTATAATGGTAGCCATAGCTCTAAGCTTTAATTTAGAGTTCCAAACTCTTATTAATTGTTCTATGTCCAAGATGAATATTTTGACCTAATTACAATCATGTTGTGTTTATACTTCTAAAGTATCCTAACACAATTGATTACCTTATCCAAAATTAAGCTATGTGATCATGCATCTAATACACAAATAAACATAGCTTTGGAGAAGATCAAACATTACCTAGTAGGCTTGATGCAAGATCCAATCTACTTCTCCTTGTTAAATTGTTGGAGAACCTCCAAGGTGTGCAAGTTTGATTTCAAGATCCAATCTTGTTTCCAATGCTTCCAAGCTTCACTTCAAGATCCAATCTTGATTTCTCCTTGATGAAATATTGTAGAGACCTCACTAGCTTCTTTAAACACTTCTCTAACTTAGGCTAATCTCTCAAGAATTTGCTTATGCTTGTATTTGAACTTGTAATTAAAACCTTCCTAAAGCTTGTTATTTATAGCAAAACTTAGGCAATTTTTAATTAATAAAAAGTAATCAACTTTTAAGTGGGCTTAAGCTAATTTGTCCAAATATGTATAATTAGGTATGACTAATCTCCATTGTCTCACTTTAATTTAATACAATTAAATCAAGCCAAAGATTAGGAAATGGATTAGTTAAATGTTTGCCACCTTGATTTAATCCAATTAAATCAAGCCAAAACCACCTATTATTACATACTTACAAATACCATAATATCCTCAAATGGTAGAGATAATTATGATTTTACAATTAAGCCTTTGTGTAATTATTGAATTAATCTAATTAATCCAATTAGGTCAAAGTAAATAATTAATGTTATCCATAACACTTGATTATCTTAGGTCATAATTATAATATCGAATATTATATTTTATCAAAATAATCGGCTACCCAAGTCCTCACGAGTACACTTCATATTGGGACTCTCTAAGTTCAGACACGTTCGTCATATAAGCCTAGCTAATATGTACGCAATTCGGCCACCTCTGAATTCGCAAAGAACACGAACGACCTTTCTGAACTATACAAGTCGAGGTCATCACATATGTTTAACAATCCCTCCGTCGTAGGCTATCCGAGTTGTGCTTTGGAAACATAGAAAGACTGTCAAGTTTCCAAGACGCACATCTCATGTCGACATGTCCACGATTCTTCATAACTGATGTGATCCCCCTAGGTGATCGACTTTGGCCAAAGATTTAAGAAGTCGTGACTTACTAACATGGATACCTAAACCCCTTATGGTACACATACGGGCCGAAAGATCCTATATTGTTTTGCATTTGATTACTGAGTGCATCGATCCACACCCACGAACATCTAGAGGCCAGACCATGAAAGGTTTCTGACATACATGGCATCTAAGTGTGGAGGTCTCAAATAAAATCAATGATATTATATATTCAAAAGATTACATATGCTACTCGACTCGAGAGATTCCGTTACGATGGTGGTTACTTCCACTATTAGGAATCACAAAGAGTCATTTAGTAGTTCGCTCCATGAATACCCAATGTCTTTACGAGTTTCCAAAACTCATGGTACATCGCGTTAAACCATTGGAACTCCAATTCCAATATACAACATGTGCTAGTCTTCTAGTTTATATGAATTCGACCGTATTCCAAAACCAACGACTAAGAATATTTACTTTAAGAATAGTTTACACCTAGTGTCAAAACTATTCTAAGGTCGATGTCAATCTTAGCATAACGATATATCAATTTAATACGCGTAATGACAATACCATTAATAGGGGTATGAAAAGAAAAATGTAGTTATTTTATTATAAAGAATAAAATGTACATTCGGATTGGCACTCCAGCACCAACTCCATCAACTATCAGTTGCTTGTGCCCATCTGGATGGTGCCGTAGTCCCATATCCTCCACATGGTTATCGAATAACTTAGGAGGTAAGGCCTTTGTAAGCGAGTCTGCTATGTTGTCTTGTCCTTGAACCTTTAAGACCACTATGTCTTTTCATTCAATATCTCTCTATTACGCGATATTTCATTTCCACATGTTTAGACTTGGAATACGCCCTCGGCTCTTTAGCCTGCGCGATGGCTCTGTTATTATCACAGTATAAGAGGATCGAATTCGCAATACTAGGCACAACACCAAGTTCTGTGATAAAATTTCTAATCCAAAGCTTCTTTAGCAGCTTCTGAAACCGCTATAAATTCTGCCTCAGTGGTGGAATCAGCTGTTGAGCCTTGCTTTGAACAACGCCAACTAATTGCACCACCGTTAAGGGTAAATATGTATCCTGATGTAGATTTTCTATCATCTGGATCTCCCTGGAAGTCGGAGTCTGTATAACCCTTAACTTGTAGCTCATTTTCTCCATATATCAGAAACTTATCCTTGGTGCCTTTAAGATTTTTTAGGATATGTTTCACACGGCTGTCCAATGATCATTACCTGGATCAGATTGATATCGGCTGGTCACACTGACGCTGAAACTGATGTCAGGTCTAGTACATAACATAGCATACATTATACTTCAAATACAAGAAGCATATGGCAAGTTAGACATCCTAACTCTCTCTTCCTCAGTTTGAGGTGCCATTTTCTTCGAAAGATATATGCCGTATCGGAAAGGTACATTTGCTGCCTTGCAGTTGGTAAAACTGTACCTTTCTAACATCTTGTCTATGTACATCGATTGTGACAACCCTATAAGCTTCCTGACTCTATCTCAGTAGAGCCGTATACCTAGTATATAGGAAGCTTCACCCATATCTTTCATGGAGAAGCTATTGCAAAGGTATGCTTTCATACTTTGCATCATCCCTATATCATTTCCTATGATAAGGATGTCATCTACATACAAGACTATGAAACCTATCATGCTCCCACTAAATTTCTTATAAACACATGGTTCTTCATCATTTTTTATGAATCCAAATAATCTAATTATCTCATCGAAATGACGATTCCAGCTTCGGGATGCCTGTCTAAGTCCATAAATAGACTTTTGGAGCTTACAAACCAAGTTTGAAGTCTCACTGGATACGAAACCCTATGGTTGTTCCATATAGATATCCTTTTCAAGGAATCCATTGGCATGCATTGAATCCATTTCGGATTTCATGGCTTCCTGTCATTTTCCCGAATCGATATCCAATATCGCTTCCTTATACGTAGTCAGATCTGTTTCCTCGAAGAGGAGAACATCAAGGCTCACATCAGATGTTAAAAACAGTCTCTCATGAGGCCTTGATATTCTATTCGACTTACGTAGAACTTGTGTTGTAGATCCTTCACCTAGTTGGATCTTTGGTTCCATCTAAGGTTCCTTAATGTTGGGATCAAACTCATCAAGTTTAATCTCTCTACAATTCTCACTTTCTCTCAAAACTTACTTTTCAAGAAAAGTTGTAAAGTGAACAACAAATACATTTCGTTGTTCGGAATCATAGAATTGATATCCCATGGAATTATCAGGATATCCAACGAACCTACATTTATACCATCTGGGTGATAGTTTATCCCGCTGCGCAATTCTAACGTATGCAGGACAACCCCAAATCCCTAAATGCTTAAGACTTGGATTTCTACCAAACCATAACTGATAGGGGGTCGTAGAAATAGCTTTTGATGGAACCCTATTAAGTATGTAGGTAGCAGTTTGTAAAGCGTAACCCCAAAGGAAATAAGGAAGATATGTATAGCACATCATGGATCGCACCATATCCAATCAAGTACGATTTCTACGCTCAGACACTCCATTGTGTTGAGGTGTTCCTGGTGGGCTATATTGGGCGAGAATTCCATTCTCCCCTAAATAATTTCTGAATTCTTCACTCATGTATTCATCGCCTCGATCTGATCTAAGGCATTTGATAAATTTACTGGTTTGTTTTTCTACTTCGTTTCGGAATATTTTGAACTTGTCAAATATTTCCGACTTATGTTTCATCAGATAGACATATCCATATCTAGACTTTTCATCTGTGAAAGTCACAAAGTATGTGGAACCATCATGAGCGGCAAGATTTAATGGACCACACACATCACTGTGTATTAGCTCCAGTAAATCTCCAGCATGGTGTCCAACACCTTGAAATGGGGCCTTTGCCATATTTCCTTGGATACATGACTCACAAATCGGATAAGGATCTAAGGTAAGATTTTCAATCAAACCATCATTTACCAATTTGGATAGACGTCGAACACCTATATAGCCTAATCTCATATGCCATAATTCAGTATTATTTAGTTCAGACTTCTTACTTGTATTTTTTTCTATATTAAAGAAATCTCTACATGTTTCCAAAACATAATGACCGTTTGATAAAGAACATTCACATTTTAATAAATTTTCTTTATCATACAAACATAAAGTTTCATCCTTAATGTTTATTTTATATCCCTCTTTATCTAATATAGGCAGTGATATTATTTGTCTGATAAGTGAGGGAACATAATAACAGTCATGCAAATCTAATTTACATCCATTTGTAAGATCTAGAACAACAATTCATATGGCCTTGACATCCAATGTCTCGCCATTGCCAACTCCAAGCTGGATTTCCCATTTATTCAGCCTTCGTTTAACCCTCATTTCTTACAGGGAATTGCAAATATGAGTGGGACTGCCAGTGTTTAACACCCATCCACTATTTGCATCTAAGGCTAATGAGATGTCAATAATTGGAAAAATACAAAGCGTATCTGAGGGTCCTGTTTTAAGCTATGGATAGTCCTTCTTCCAGTGTCCAGACTTCTTGCATTGTGGACATTGATCACGAGCTACTTTCGTTTTTGCGCCTTTGCGCTTCTTGGAGTTTTTCTTTGATATCTTCTTCTTCCCTATCTTAATTTTCTTTGACTTCCCAGAAGTCTTTGAAGAGCCAGCTCCACCAAGGAGATACAATATGGGGTTGAATTTCTTCAAATCTTGCTCCGCCGTGCATAGCATGTTATGAAGTTCTTCGTATGTGGCTTGCATCGAATGCATATGGAAATTTAATAGAAAACCAGCATAAGAAACAGGCAAAGAAGGTATAATCAAATTACGGCCTAACCTTTCATCAAACACAATGCCCTGTCGTTCAAGATATCGAATTTGGTCAATCATGTTCAAAACATGAGTGCTGACATCTCCTCCCTCCTTGAGTTCAACACAGAACAGTTCCTTAGACCTTCGATAAAGTTCCATCTCTTGATTTACGTCGAACAACTCCTTGAGTGTTCGCATAATGCTCCAAGCATCCGGTACTTCAATGTACTGTCTCAGCAAATCTGGAGCCATCGAGGATTTCACCTTTAGCTTATCATCCTTCCATCTATCAAATGTTTCTCGCTCTTCTGGAGTGGAGTCAGGATCGATATCAACATGCAGTGGATTGATAGTGACATAAGTCAAATTTTCATACTCCAAGGCAAGGCGTATGTTCATTTCCCATTCGAAATAGTTCTCGGCTCCTTTTAGCTTATTGGAATCCAAAAGTTTCATCAATGGATTAGCGGCAGCCATCTACAAGACAACATTTTTTAGTAGTAGCAGAACAATTTTCATTTCAAAAGTGATAACACTAATTGATTATGGAATTTTAAATCTATCAGTGCCCTCCCACTACTTTACGTAATTCCGTAATCTCCCTTAACGGAAAATAGAAATTCGACTATCAAAATTTCATAGCGGGAAGTGGATCCCATGACATTTACTCCAGCCTCACACTAATGACGATATTGGCCTATGTAAACTCATTAGGTAGACCTTCAAGGTCAATCACTTCATGTGACTCCTGGTTTGGTCCTGAACCGTTTCTTATCCTCACACTAATAACGATATTGGATTAAGATATGTTCTAGGAGTATACTTGTCAATGTGCACTAATGAGCTTCTTATGTACACCCTCACACTAATGAAGATATTGGGTGACTTCGTTAACTCATCACGCTACATCTAATGTTTTACCGGAGCGACCTAAGTTCCGAGCACTTATACCCTCACACTAATGACGATATTGGATATAAGTGGTAAGAACCCATTCATTTCCGTATTGACAAGAATGACCATCCAATAATGCTCCAACATTATTAATACTATTACTTAAAAGTAATCACCTAATCACGGGAGATTTATGACAATCAAGTCATTAATTTAATTAGGTCAAAGTTTTAATTTAAAACATGCAATACATATCCAATATGTCTTATACTATGGCAAAGATTCAAAACATGTGTTGTGTGGTTAAGCCTTTGCTCTGATACCAATCTGTTGGGGCATTTATGGAACCCCTAGGGTCGGATCGGTGGCCCGGGCAGCGGAAATGGATCTAACCCATGGATATCAAGTATAGGTGTAATTTTAAATCATTTGATGAAATACTATATTCCATTACGAGTGTATAGGAAAAACCGGGACTGAATCGGAGTCTGGAAGCTCCCGAACGAAGCAAAAGAAAATCAGCGCGCACAAGGGCACCACACGCGCTACAGTGCACGCTACGTTGCGCACGCACTGCACGCGTGAACAGTGCGTGCTACAGTGCATGCGACACTGTAGCGCGCAGCCCCTTTATTTATTTTTTTTTTCTAAGTAGCAGGTCTCATTCCCGAGAGCTGCAATAAGAGGGTTTATAACCCAATAAATTTCCGGGCATCCCTAAACACTTCAAAAACACTCATAATTAATTTTTAATTTCAAAACCAACATAAACACATGTTATAGAATAAAAATCTAGTTTTTTAAAATATCAAATATTTTTCCAAAAACATAAATTTATTCTAAGTACGCATTAGCGTAAATTTTGAATCCATTACACAAACCATTTTAGAATCCCAATACGAATGTCCCGTGAACAATTCTAGTCTACCTATAGGTGGTCAAGTGAATCTAGAATGGTAGCCATAGCTCTAAGCTTTAATTTAGAGTTCCAAACTCTTATTAATTGTTCCATGTCTAACATGAATATTTTGACCTAATTACAAGCATGTTATGTTTATACTTCAAAAGTATCCTAACACAATTGATTAGCCTTATTCAAAATTATGCTATGTGATCATCCATCTAATACACAAATAAACCTAGATTTGGAGAAGATCAAACATTACCTAGTAAGCTTGATGCAAGATCCAATCTACTTCTCCTTGTTAAAATTATTGGAGAACCTCCAAGGTGTGCAAGCTTGATTTCAAGATCCAATCTTGTTTCCAATGCTTCCAAGCTTCACTTCAAGATCTAATCTTGATTTCTCCTACATGAAATATTGTAGAGACCTCACTAGCTTCTTTAAACACTTCTCTAACTTAGGCTAATCTCTCAAGAATTTGCTTATGCTTGTATTTGAACTTGTAATTAAAACCTTCCTAAAGCTTTCTATTTATAGCAAAACTTAGGCAATTTTTAATTAATAAAAGTAATCAACTTTTAAGTGGGCTTAATCTAATTTGTCCAAATATGTATAATTAGGTGTGACTAATCTCCATTGTCTCCCACTTTAATTTAATACAATTAAATCAAGCCAAAGATTAGGAAATGGATTAGTTAAATGTTTGCCACCTTGATTTAATCCAATTAAATCAAGCCAAAACCACCTATTATTACATACTTACAATTCAAGCCAAGTGCTCAACGAGTACACTTCATATTGGGACTCTCTAGTTCAGACACGTTCGTCATATAAGCCTAGCTAATATGTACGCAATTTGGCCACCTCCGAATTCGCGAAGAACATGAACGACCTTTCTAAACTATACAAGTCGAGGTCATCACATATGTTTAACAATCCCTCTGTCGTAGGCTATCCGAGTTGTGCTTAGGAAACATAGAATATACCGTCAAGTTTCCAAGATGCACATCTCATGTCGACATGTCCACGATTCTTCATAACTGATGTGATCCACCCTAGGTGATCGACTTTGTCCAAAGATTTAAGAATCGTGACTTTACTAACATGGATACCTAAACCCTTTATGGTATATATACGGGCCGACAGAACCTATCTTGCTTCGCATTTGATTACTGAGTGCATCGATCCACACCCAACGAACATCTAGAGGCCAGACCATGAAAGGTTTCTGACATACATGGCATCTAAGTGTGGAGGATCTCACACAAAATCAATGATATCCTATAGTCAAAGGATTACATATGCTACTCGACTCGAGGAGATTCCTATTGACATTGGTGTGTACGTCCAACTATTAGGAATCACCAATGAGTCATTCAGTATTCGCTCCAACGAATACCCACATGTCTATACGAGTTTCCAAAACTCATGGTACATCGTGTTAAACCATTGGAACTCCAATTCCAATATACGACATGTGCTAGTCTTCTAGGTTATAGGAATTCGACCGTATTCCAAAACCATCGACTAGGAATATTTACTTTAAGAATAGTTTACACCTAGTGTCAAAACTATTCTAAGGTCGATGTCATTCTTAGCATAATGATACATCAATTTAATACGCGTAATGACAATACCATTAATAGGGTATGAAATGAAAAATGTAGTTATTTTATTAATAAATAATAAAATGTACAATTCAGATTGGCACTTCAAGCACCAACTCCATCAAATCTCCACCACGGTCCGACCGTAATGTTTTAATACTTTTTTCGGTCTGTTTTTCTACTTCCTGTCGAAACTCTCTGAATATATCAAAAGTTTCCAACTTGTGTGTCATAAGATACACATAACCATAAAGTGATGCAACATCCGTAAAGATTACGAAGTATTCATATCCACCTCAAGCCTAGCTAGACATGGGCCCACATACGTCACTATGAACGAGAGCTAATAGCTCGATGGTGTACACCCTTACTGCTAAAAGTTATTTTAGGCACTTTGCCTAATAAACAGGATTTGATGACGTCATATGAATTATGATCAAATCAGTCCAAGTATCCACTCTTCGAAAGTGTGGATCTACGAGTCTTGTTAATGTGTCTCAGACGACAATGCCATAGATAAGTTTCATCCATGTTACTCAATTTGAGCCTTTTGTTTGCCATGTTATATGTTTGAGATTCGTTTATATTCAATATACAAAGACTATTATTAACATCTGTCGTACATATCAAAATGTCATATTTATATACAAAACACCCAGTTTTCCTGAATACAAAACTATACCCGCAACAGGTTAAACAAGATGCAGAGATGATGTTCCTAGTCAAACTAGGTACAAAATAACAGTCACCTAATGTAATTACATGCCCCAATGGTAGATACAAAACATAGGTCCCAACGGCCAAAATAGCGACTCTCGTCCCGTTTCTGACTCGCAGGTCGATCTCATCTGAAGCCAGTATCCTGCTAATTAGCAGATCCTGCACACCAGTACATATGTGAGTACCACATCCAGAATCAAAAATCCAATTTTTAAACCAGTAGTGGACATGTTTATAACAAACATACCTGAAGCCGGAGCCTTGCCCGTCTTCACTTCCTTCAACTCCGCCTCGTACTCACGGAAGTCACGCTTCTAGTGACCTCGTTTGCTACAATGTAGGCAGACATCTTGGGATATGTCCTTAGTCTTCCCATAAGACTTAGATGATTTGGACTTGCCATTTTTCTTCCTTTTCTTCACACCCCCAGAAGCCTTCGGCCAAGCCTTGGCCTTCTGGGATGTCGAAGTAAGGTGCACCTCGCGATTCTTGCCCTTCAGAAGCTCTGGCTCTGCTTCTTTCAGCATCGCCATTAACTCTCCAAGAGTTTTTTCTTGGTTCATCATATTATAGTTCATGATGAACCCACCCCAGCAATCGGGCAGAGACTGTAAGATCAAATCTATGGAAGTCTCGGCCTCGAAGGTTATGCCCAGCTGACCTAGCTGTTTGATGTCAGCAATCATCTGTGACACATAGTGCTCGAAAGATGTACCATCTGACATACGCGAGCGAAAGAGCTTCTTTTACAATTCATACTTCTGTGATCTAAGGTTAGATCTATGAAGGTCCTTCAATTTCAACATCATGTTGTAATGATCCAATCCTTTGTTCCGATGATGAAATTGAGGAGTCATTGCGGCAAGCATGACAGATTGAGCACTAAATTTATCATAATGATGAGTCTTCCAAAGCCCATGCTCTACTATTTACTCAACTCCGGGCTCAGGCCCAAGAGGTTTCTCTATGACATAGAGTAACTTCTCGGCTCCCAGGACTATCCTAAGATTCATCTCCCAATCTGGAAAATTGGAGCCGTTAAAGACATTCTCGCCCATGATGATGTCTCTAACGCTAATCTTTCCAGCCATCTTGATTGCAATAGTCCAACTATCCAATCAACGATTTCAAGTACACTCAAAATGTAATGGCTACTATAGTCTTACTATATAACCAAATACAAGTGGAGTAGTGTGAAAACAGTCCAACTGTTCAATGAAAGCAATAAAAGATATTAGTCCAACTAATATATATTTATAACGACGATAAATAAAATAAAAGAGCGCGTGTTAGCAAGTATTAAATGAAATTGTAAATTTAATACTGGCCTCCCACTATTTTTCGGCGAGCCTCTAACCCTATATGGAGTACTCGGGAAACCTAGTTTCCTAGTGGGCTAGGATCCCGTTAAATAACACACAACCTTGACTTTGGCCAACAAGCTGTATGAAACTTAACTATGTAGATCTCTAAGATCAATTGGATCCCATCCAATTCCTAGATCCGGTAGGTGGACCTCCAAGTCCAAGATATATATCCAATATATATTTCCTAACCTTTTCCTCTGAATCAACTAAGCCTTGGCTTTGGCTCAACAAGCTTAATGATTCCAGTTAAGCGTGACCCATTGACAGTGGGAAAGCTTCGTAATCCACGTCGATGTACATAAGTGAAATTGACTTTGGACAATAAGTCACAACTGCCAAAGACATGCGATATATAACAAAGCTTTCATGGTTCAAACACATCCGCGATGGACAGTGATCTTGACTTTGGCCAACAAATCAAAGCCAATCTTGGATCTTGAGAAAGAACTACTCAATTGAAGGAAAAACGCTTAATATTGAAATGAGGGTTTTTTCACGTAAATTGGCAACCAATTTATTATCTTTGATTAGGTCTCATCATACACCCTTACACATGCATTCTAAAATCGTAATAAGATGCAAATAAATTAATAATGATATACGGATGGATATATAACAATTTTTTCCTAGAACAAATCTCTCCATTTCCTCTCTCCTGCTAGCACTTTACATATTTCTACCCAATTACATAATACATTAGAGAAACCTCATTTGCATTGAGAGGAATTGGTAAGAAGAGAAATACAAAGAGATAAGGAGGTGAATGCTGGACACGCAGGTCCAATTAATAAATAAGTACCATACTTACAACAATTTCCAAAATTGCCCCCACCTATCTAATATCCATCCAATATACATTATTCATACAAATACATCCAAGTATTCACACAAAGCATGTTGTTCAATCAATCTAATCCAATTAATTAATCTTTAATTAATGACCATTCAATGCTCATACAACGATTTGATTTGCGCGAGTCCAACTCGTTTAAGAATAAACACTCAAAGTACGTATTCTTGAATTATATCGAACTACAATTTCAAATCCAATTTAAATGGTATCCAATACTAATTAATGTTTAATTCCACATTAAACAATTACACTTATTTTAGTGCCTTAAAGACTTGGATTCCAAATCCAATTTAAATGGGTTTCAAAGCCCCAATTAGCATCCAATACTATTCAATTAAAGTCCAATGGGCTTTCAATTAATTCTTTAGGCATGGGCTTTGGCCATTATGGATCCAACCCAAGATGCCAAGGCCCAATTTAGGAATCACCATATGCCACAAAATCAATTTAGGCCCATTAGGCCCAATTAAATTATTAAGGCCCAAAAGTCATATTAGGACTTTATGGAAATGGTTTTAGGCCCAATTGGATCCAACCCAATTGTCCAAAACCATACTTGGCCCAACCAAGCCCATTAGCCAAAATAAAACAAATTTAATTAATATATTATTCCAAATTACATATTAATCTAATTAAAGTGCAATTACCACAATTAATTAATTAATCTAATATTTCCAAAACATCAATCAATCTAATTAATCATGTTTAATTTCAAATTCATGTCCAACACAAAATTGAAGCAAAATCAACTCATCCAACATGCTTTAACTCACGACAACAACATGAAATTAACATCCAATTTTGATTTCAATCAAATTAAATCAACAATTAACATTCAATTTCATGCCAATTAACACATCCAATTGTCGAATTCAAAAAATCACCATGATCATTCTCTAGGGTGAATTCGGCCAAGGTGATAAAATTGGGGAAACTTTGATCCAATCAAATTGATGAGCGGAAAATATATCAATATTTACCGCCCCTTTAACTTAATATTTTGTTTAGTTTCTCGGGTTTGATGAACGTTTTGATGTGTTTTAGTTTATTTTGTAGATAAAATAATATCGGGTCTCATTGAAATCATTTAGGATGAAATATAGATCAAATAAGGGCAAATATTGGACTTGATATATTAATTTTGGAGATTGGAAACTTGAAAGGGCGTTTTGACGAAGTGCAGTTTTGGGAATTCCAGTTTTGCGCATCTGTCGTATTTTGGGCATAACTTTTTACTCAGATATCGGATTGAGCTGATTCAAGTGCCAGATTAAAGAAGACTTAAAGATATACAACTTTGAAAGAGAAAATATTTTCGAATTCTGATGCGTTCATGACCGAAATTGATGAACCATCCAGAAGTGTGTGATGTGTAATTATTAAAGTCATTATCAATCATTTTCAAAGCAAAATATAAATTAATAAATAATTAATAAAAATTATCAAATCAACACCAAACAAGATAAGCAATTAGTGGAGCAATTATGTATTTGGTGGAGTAATTAGTGGAGAAATAATAATGGATTTGGTGGAGAATTTGATGGATGATTTGATAGGCAAAATTTTGCCTATAAATACCAAGCCATTTCATTTGTAAAATTCATACTTTCGTCTTTGAAATTCATAATGAATAAATAAGAAGATTGTATCTTGTTTGTTTATTTACAGCTTCCAGTAATTAATTTCCGCTTTCGCACTTTCTTTTCTTTACTTTTCAGTTTTTACTTTTCGCAATTTACTTTTACGCACAAACATTTTCTTTCTTTACTTTTGCAGTTTTTATTTTTCAAGCAATGAGGAGGTAACTCCCCTTTGCTGGGGTAAAAGGTAAAGCTTTTATTATTGCTATCTAGATTAATCTCCCTTAAATATAAAATATAAACTATTTAAAATCTGACTTAATGAGGATACCGCTATATTGGCCGGTTGGAAATTAATTATAAATTGGTTTTAACCTGACTAAGTATGGATACCGCCTGGTTGGTCGGTTGGTAATTAATTATTAATTTGACTTAATCAGGATACCGCCTATATGGCTGGTTGGTAATTATCACGCAAAGTTAATATATTATATTAAGGGAGATATCTAAAATAGTAGTAATAAAAGTTGATCCTCTAACCCCAGCATTTTCTTTTATTGTACTTTTACTTTATTTAATTTCAGTAATTTATTCAGCAATTTACTTTCAGTAATTTACTTTTTTTTTTTTTTACTTTTTACTTTTTACTTTTTACTTTTTACTTTTTCTTTTTTTTTTACTTTTCAGTATTTAATTTTCAGAATTTACTTTATGTCTTTTATTTTATTTAAATTTTACTACCCGTAAATATGTGTCGTAACTAAGCAGTTATCTGGGGTGTGATGATGAAATCCAATATCACCGGTTTATAAGGGGTTAAATTATAGTTTGGGTAATATAAAGGTTTATTTATTGAGTCTTAATCTTAATGCTTTTTATTAACTGGCCATTAATAAAATTGAACTGGTAAACTTAAAATGAACTAGACATAGGGATTTTAAGTTTAAGACCTTAGACTCAATAGCCCACGATCTTCCTTGAGGATAGATAACCCTTTAATAGATTTCCTTACAGGATAGGAATATACCTGTCGGGCGGGGTAGCCATAATTGGAACTTAATCTTAATGAATCCAGGTAATTTGGTTGACATAGACATATGGTTCAATTGGGTTATACTGGATATTTGTAGTTGACCATCGGAAGAGGCTTTTACATAATTTAGTGTTTCAGGTTAATAAATCAATATTTTACCCAACTATAAGATAACCACTTCATCTTTAAAATGATATTGAAGAAATCACAACCCTAGATAGTTTTTATAGTGAACTTTCTTAAAACCTACTTTCGAACAATTTTATTTACTTATTTTTAAATTTAGAATCGTCACCTTTTCAAATCTATCAAACAACCTGTTAGATACTAGTAATCATTTGACCTCATAAAATTAATAGCTTAGGTATTAAGTCCTCGTGGGATCGATACTTTTTATACTACTTGAACGATACGTGCGCTTGCGTTATACGCGTGTGTTACGCCGATCAAGTTTTTGGATCCATTGTCGGGGACCTATTAATCTTTTACTATTAGTTTAGGGGTTAGATACATTTACTTGTATCTAATTTTCTTTTTACTTATTGTTTTTGTTTTCTTGTGTTTCAGGTTTTCAGAAACTTCATGAGACGAACTAGAAGCTTTGAACTACGACCGATTGACCCAGAAATTGAAAGAACCATCAGACAGTTGAGAAGGGAAAGGCGAGAAGGCCAAGAAATGCAGGTGACATCACAAACATGCATCCAGATGATTCAGTAGTCCTCAGTTTGGGGGAATGCAACTGAAGATCCTAATGCCCACATCAACAACTTCCTGGAAGTTTGCGGCACTTTCAATTACAACCGAGAAGCTGAAGAAGCAATGAGACTGCGTGTTTTCCATATCCTTGAAGGATAGAGCTAAAGCTTGGCTACATTCACTACCAGCAGGTTCTATCACAACTTGGAACACTTTAGCCACCAAATTTCTTGCAAAGTACTTTCCACCAGCCAGAACCGGAAAACTGAGGAATGACATCACATCCTTTGTACAACAAGATTCAGAATCCCTCTACGAAGCTTGGGAAAGGTACAAAGATTTACTCCGGAAATGTCCTCACCATGAGATTCCAAAATGGCTTCAAGTCCAAACATTCTATAATGGACTTTCTGGAATAATGAGAACCACAATCGATGCTGCTGCTGGAGGAGCTTTAATGGCAAAAGGAGAAGATCAAGCCTGGGAACTAATCGAAGAAATGGCCAACAACAATTCCTTGTGGCCAACAGAAAGAGCATGATCAAAGAATTGCAGGAATTTATGAAAGTGGAGCCAATACAGCAGTCAACACCAAGCTAGATCAGATATGCAAATTCATGGAGACTCTTACCACTGGATCCACAGTTCACCATATGGAGGAATACCAGAGTCAAACCAACTTGAAGAAACGGTGAATTTTGTCAACAATTTCAACAGACAAGGGAAAAAATCCTTATTCCAACACCTACAACCCAGGGTGGTGGAGGAATCATCCTATTTTTCATGGAGCAACAATTCAGGCCAACAGCGGAACTATCCACCACCTGGATTCCAGCAACAGAACAAAGGCCAGGAGCAGGCAAATGAACCAGGAATAGCAGAAGTGCTGGCTCATTTAAAAAAGTACGATGCTATCTTTCAGAGCCAATCAGCTTCCATCAAAGCACTGGAGAATCAAATCGGACAACTGGCCAATGCTCAGAGTTACAGACCACCAGGTAATCTTCCCAGCAAAACAGAACCCAATCCAAGGAACCGAGGGAAGGGAAGGAACAATGTCAAGCCTACTTTGAAAAGCGGTACTGAAATCAACAAAGATGTTGGAATCAAGATGTCCCAAGAAGAAGTTCCAAAAGAAGCTGAACAACAGATGGAGGAAAAAGAGGCAAAGGAAAAAAAGCAAAGAAAAAGAACAGATCACTCCACCTCCACACTTTTCCTCAGCGTCTTCAGAAAAATAAACTGGACAAGCAGTTTGCTCGATTCCTGGAGGTTTTCAAAAAGCTGCACAACACATCCCATTTGCAGAAGCCTTGGAAGAAATGCCCAGTTATGTCAAATTCATGAAAGACATTCTTTCACGAAAACGGAGATTGGGAGAGACTACGAAACAGTAGCATTAACGGAAGAATGCAGCGCCATTATTCAGAGGAAACTTCCGAAGTTGAAAGATCCTGGCAGTTTCACAGTTCCATGCACCATTGGAGAACATTACATCGGTAAGGCTTTATGTGATTTAGGAGCTAGTGTTAACTTGATGTCTTTTTCTATTTACAGGAAACTGCAGATTGGAGAAGCAATGCCTACCTCATTTTCATTGCAACTTGCTGACCGAACACTTGCATTTCCAAGAGGTGTTGTTTAAGATGTGCTGGTGAAAGTAGACAAACTAATTCTCCCAGCAGATTTCATCATCCTTGACATGGAAGAAGACAAAGAAATACCTATCATTCTTGGGAGACCATTCTGGCTACAGGTAAAACTGTGATTGATGTGCAAAAAGGAGAACTGACATGAAAGTTCAGGACCAAGAAGTGACCTTTAATGTTTTCAAAGCCATGAAATTCCCGAGTGATGAAAAGGAAGAAGAATGCTTCAGAGTTGATGTTGTTGAAAGTATCATTCAAAATACTGAGCCAAATCCCACAGATACACTTGAAGCTTGCATCACCAACATGACTGACAGTGAGCTAGATGCTGAAATCTTGGAATGTATCAACTACCTTGACAAACCATTCCGATTCAAAGCAACACCACCAGTTGAAAGTTTGGAACTGCCAAAGAAAAATCGAATCAAGCCTTCGATTGAAGAACCACCACAGCTGGAGCTGAAGTTACTTCCGAGCCATCTCAGGTATGCATTTCTTGGAAACTCTTCTGAATTACCTGTTATATTTCTTCTTCACTAACATTGGAGCAGGAAGAAAAGTTGCTGAGAGTATTACGAGAGCACAAAAGCCATTGGCTGGACTATAGCAGACATTCGAGGCATTAGTCCATCATTTTGCATGCACAAAATCTTGATGAACGATGAGTACAAACCCACAGTGGAGCATCAACGGAGACTCAATCCAATCATGAAGGAAGTCGTGAAGAAAGAAATCATCAAATGGTTGGATGCTGGCATCATTTACCCCATCTCAGACAGCAGTTGGGTAAGTCTTATGCAGTGTGTACCAAAGAAAGGAGGAATTATTGTGATTAGCAATGAAAAGAATGAGCTAATCCCAACAAGAACAGTGACTGGATGGAGAGTATGCATGGACTACAGGAAACTGAACAAAGCCACGAGAAATGACCATTTTCCGCTACCATTCATTGACCAGATGTTAGACAGACTGGCAGGACATGAGTTCTTATTTCTGGATGGATATTCAGGGTACAATCAGATTGCCATCACACCAGAAGACCAGGAGAAAACTACCTTACATGTCCCTATGGTACTTTTGCTTTCCGCAGGATGCCATTTGGATTATGTAATGCCCCTGCCACATTTCAGCGTTGCATGATGGCCATCTTCTCAGACATGCTGGAGCAGAGTATGGAGGTTTTCATGGATGACTTTTCTGTATTTGGAGATTCTTTTGATCATTGTTTGCAAAATTTGGAACAGATGTTACAAAGGTGCGTGCGAAGATACAAACCTGGTACTCAACTGGGAGAAATGCCACTTCATGGTGCAAGAAGGAATTGTTCTTGGACACCGGATCTCACAAAAGGGGATTGAGGTAGAAAAAACAAAGATGAAGACAATTGAAAAACTACCTCCACCAACATCAGTTAAAGGTATTCAAAGTTTTCTTGGACATGCAGGTTTTTACAAGAGATTTATCAAAGACTTTTCCAAAATTGCAAAACCTCTTTGCAATCTTCTGGAGAAGGATGTGCCTTTCAACTTCACCAAAGAATGCCAGGAAGCTTTTGAAATCTTAAAACAGAAGCTGGTATCCGCCCCCATCATTGTAGCACCAGACTGGACCCTTCCATTTGAAGTGATGTGCGATGCTAGTGATTTTGCTGTAGGTGCAGTTTTGGGACAACGCAAAACAAAGATTTTTCACACCATTTACTACTCCAGCAGAACTTAAATGAAGCTCAACTCAACTACACAACCACCGAAAAGGAGTTGCTCACAGTTGTGTACGCTTTTGACAAATTCCGCTCTTATCTGTTGGGTCCCAAAGTGGTGGTCTACACAGATCATTCACTAATCAAATATCTGATCACGAAGAAAGACGTCAAACCCAGATTGATCCGTTGGATACTTCTTCTGCAAGAATTTGACGTGGAGATTCGAGACAGGAAAGGGACAGAGAATCAGGTGGCAGATCATCTATCGAGGCTCGAGAATGGAAACACAGCTGACAAAGATCTGTCAATCAAAGAAACTTTTCCAGATGAACAGCTGTTTGCCATGAAACAACAGGAAGTCCCTTGGTATGCTGACTATGTCAACTACATTGTGTCAGGAAAATGGCCGTTGGAATGGACAACTCAGCAACGGAAGAAGTTCTTCAAAGAAGTCAAGCACTATGTCTGGGACGAACCGTACCTGTTCAAACGATGTGCTGATCAACTACTGAGACGATGTGTTCCACAGGAGGAAATCAACAGTGTTTTGCAGCACTGTCATTCATCACCATATGGCGGACACTTCAGCGGAAACAAAACTACAGCCAAAGTCCTACAATCAGGTTTCTGTGGCCCACTCTTTTTAAAGATGCTTATCTTTTTCTTTTCAATGTGACAGGTGCCAGAGAATGGGAAATATTTCCAGGAGAAACGAAGGACCATTGCAAAACATTCTAGAAGTGGAAATATTCGATGTATGGGGTATTGATTTCATGGGACCCTTTGTTCCATCATTCATAAACCTGTACATCCTGGTTGCTGTAGACTACGTCTCCAAATGGTCGAAGCAATTGCACTGCCATCCAATGATTCAAAAGTCGTGATCAAATTCCTGAAAAAGAATATTTTCACTCGGTTCGGAACACCTCGTGCAATCATCAGTGATGGTGGCTCTCATTTCTGCAACAGATACTTCGATGCACTCCTATCCAAATACGGAGTTACTCACAAGGTTGCCACAGCTTACCATCCACAGTCAAATGGACAGGTTGAGGTTTCAACAGGGAAATCAAAAGAATCCTAGAAAGAACCGTTGGATCAACAAGGAGAGACTGGTCAACAAAACTAGATGATGCATTATGGGCCTACAGGACAACTTACAAGACACCATTGGTATGTCTCCATATCGATTGGTGTTTGGAAAGCGTGCCATCTGCCAGTTGAGCTTGAACACAAGGCGTACTGGGCACTGAAGAAGTTGAATCTTGATTCACAAGCTGCAGGGAGAGAAACGACTTCACCAACTCAACGAATTGGAGGAATTTCGCTCTACAGGCTTATGAGAATGCCAAATTGTACAAGGAAAAGACCAAAAAATGGCATGACCGAAAAATAGTTCACAGACAGTTGGAACCAAGGCAGCAGGTGTTGTTGTACAACTCGAGGTTGAAACTTTTCCCTGGAAAGTTGAAATCTAGGTGGTCAGGTCCATTTGTGATCACTCAGGTTTTACCTTATGGAGCTGTTGAGTTACTAGATCCCAATACCAACAACACATTCAAGGTTAACAGTCAGCGTGTCAAACACTACTGGGGAGAATCATTTGAGCGACAAAAAGAAAGTGTCACACTTTCAGATCCAGCCTAACGTTCGAGAAGTAAAAGTCTAGCTGACGACTTTAAACTTAGCGCTCGCAGGGAGGCAACCCATGCAATTTGTTGTATATATTGTGATTTGGTGTGATTTAATTTTTGTGTTTAGTTTTTGCAGATTAAGTCATTTCAAGATGGAAGAAGCTCTCGCAAATCTTCACAAGTAATTTCCTTCTCTCCCTCAAAAATCTCTGATGAAAGTCTACAAAGCTCGCTTGGAACGGATAAGGTTACTGACAATTCACGGTGTTCCTAATGACATTCGTTGGGTAATTGAAGCACGGGTCCGATTGGCAGGTGAGTCTTCTGACTCTTTTATTTCACATCTGCCTGGTTTTGGAAGAAGCACCTATGCAAAGAAACGTAGAGCTAAACAAATGGGTGTTTGTTACAAATGTGCACGATGGAATTGCAATACTCGTTGTCGTTCTTTAGGAATGGTGTCTGATAATCGCGAAGACAAAATTAAATTCATTAGGGATGGCTTGAGTAAGGAGTCTTTAGATGATATATCTTCAACTCTTGAGACGCATCCCAGTGGATATGTTCACATAGCCTTCGCAAATTACATACACAATTTCAAAAAGAAAGACACTTGTTAAGTCTTGGGAATCTGACTCAAAAAGACCATGTTTGCCAATTTATAAGAAAAATGGATGGGAAGCTTGTCCCTGACGCATAGACGTCAATCAAGCCGCTACTTTTCTTGTAAATATTATATCTCTTTGTCTTTTCCTAATAATTGTAATTTGTTTTGTTATATTTTCTCCGACAGGATCCAGACCTTTTTGACTATCACGATTTGTTTAACTAATAATTGTCATTTGGCAGGTACTAGTGCTATTATTTTACTCACCCTTTTCAGGTATTATAAATTCAACTCATCATTGCACTTTTGAAGACATCCAGAGTAAAACATGGAAGCCACTTCAAGAAGACGAGTTGAAAACATCTGTGTGTTTTGCGGTAGTAGTGTTGGTACTAAACCACAATACGTAGAAGCAGCACATGAATTGGGTCGAGTCTTAGCTGCAAGGAATATGCACTTAATATATGGCGGAGGCAATCTCGGACTTATGGGGATCGTTTCAAAGGCTGTACAGAAAGGAGGCAGTCATGTTTTGGGAATCATCCCAAAACCCTTGGCAGAGGCAAATCTTATTGGATCATCAAACGGAGAGGAACTGATCGTGCCAGGTATGTCTGAACGACTGGTAGAAATGATTAAATGTGCTGATGCTTTTATCACTTTGCCAGTGGCTTGGGTACATTGGAGGAAATTTTTATTGTGCTATCTTGGGCGAACCTGAACATACACACAGAAACCGCTTGGACTGCTCAACGTTGATGGATTTTATGATTTTCTTTGTGTGTTTCTTGATGATGCTCGGAGAAAGAAATGGGTTCGTGTCGAAACCTTTGAAAGAACTCCTCTTTACTGCCAGAACTGCTCCGGATCTAATAGACCAACTCATAGCCTATGAACCACGAGTTGACCCTATCCTTTCAAAGATAAATTGGTCCGAGGACGATCGTGGTAAGAGGCGTAGGATTAATCTGGATCTTAACCTTTAATTTCTTGTAGAATTTCAGCTAACCAGGTATTATCTTCTAAACTCTTCTTCTACTGTTTAAGACATTGGGGACAATGTCTAATTTAGGTTTAGGGGAGGGAATTAGTTGATCAGTACCTCGTTTTTAGTTTGTGTGTTGTTTTTATTTTTACTCCAAAATTTTTCGAAAAATACAAAAAAATTGAAAAATTTTCAAAAAATTACAAAAATATTTTGCGTTTTTGTGTTTTGACTAAAAAGGTGAAATTAGTAAGAGATAGCTAAGTAAGGAGTTTCCACTCCTGAGACGTATCTCAAACCTATTTCGAAATAAGTTAATTTTTGTTTATTTCATTTTGAATTATTTAATTTGTGAATTCTCCTTAAAACGGACTAAAATGGATCTTCATATGCTCAGTTGACAGATATTATCAACATATATAGTAACATACGGACATGAGCTAAAATTGAAAAGTTTGTAATATTCAGTGCTCTAGTTTAATTGGAGGAAACATCTCAAGTCTAAGATCCGAGTTATTAAGTCGTAAGGGTGTTTTAACACCTAGTTCCCTAAAGCCAACTGGTTTGGGAGTCACTGGCCCAAAGCTCGTTACATGGATCGAAGATGCTGCAAAAATATATATATCTGAATTCTGAGTAATTAAGTCCGTAGGGGTGTCTTAACACCTGGTGCCCTAAAGCCAACTGGTTTGGGAGTCACCGACCCACCACTCGCTAAATAGATAGAAGGTATTGTATATAAATAAAAAAAATATAGAATAAAAAAATAAAAAATTCAGAAAATGAGAAAAATTATTCCATTGCTACAAAAAAGTGTGAAATCTGATAGAACTTTAGGACAAAAATATTACTCTCCTATCAACTGCACTTATGACTGTTGCGGGCAAAAATAAGTTGTTTAAAATTTTGTTGGCTATGTATATGAAGAATGGTAAAAATAATCGGAGAATTTACTTATTCAGTAATTTAGAATAAAACAAAACAATTAGTAACTTGGAGTAGAAGTTTCACCTAATTAGTCACTAACATCTTTATTCTCTTTTCGCTTGTCTTTTTACTTTTGTGTGCATTAGTTTTACTACCTTTTCACTTTTGTAAAACGTTTGTGGGTATCGTTGTTGTAAGCCCTCATGAGACTATAACTCGTCCACTAGGGACACATAGGGGTTTAAAGGCTTGTTGCATATGCTAAATGCAACCGTGATCCCTACGAAAGTGGCTTAGTTTAATTTTAATTTTATTTTGTTGTTTTGCTCGAGGACTAGCAAAATGTTAGGTTTGGGGGTGTGATGACGGAAATATATCAATATTTAACGCCCCTTTAACTTAATATTTTGTTTAGTTTCTCGGGTTTGATGAACGTTTTGATGTGTTTTAGTTTATTTTGCAGATAAAATAATATCGGGTCTCAATGAAATCATTTAGGATGAAATATGGGTCAAATAAGGGCAATTATTGGACTTGATATATTAATTTTGGAGATTGGAAACTTGAAAGGGCGTTTTGACGAAGTGCAGTTTTGGGAATTCTAGTTTTGCGCATCTGTCGTATTTTGGTCATAAATTTTTACTCAGATATCGAATTGAGTTGATTCAAGTGCCAGATTAAAGAAGACTCAAGAGCTACAACTTTGAAAGAGAAAATATTTTCGAATTCTGAAGAGTTCATGACCGAAATTGATGAACCATCCAGAAGTGTGTGATGTGTAATTATTAAAGTCATTATCAATCATTTTCAAAGCAAAATAAATTAATAAATAATTAATAAAAATTATCAAATCAACACCAAACAAGATAAGCAATTAGTGGAGCAATTATTGATTTGGTGGAGTAATTAGTGGAGAAATTAATAATGGATTTGGTGGAGAATTTGATGGATGATTTGATATAGGCAAAATTTTGCCTATAAATACCAAGCCATTTCATTTGTCAAATTCATACTTTCTTCTTTGAAATTCCTAATGAATAAATAAGAAGATTGTATCTTGTTTGTTTATTTACAGCTTCCAGTAATTAATTTCCGCTTTCGCACTTTCTTTTCTTTACTTTTCAGTTTTTACTTTCCGCAATTTACTTTTACGCACAAACCTTTTCTTTCTTTACTTTTGAAGTTTTTATTTTTCAAGCAATAAGGAGGTAACTCCCCTTTGTTGGGGTAAAAGGTAAAGCTTTTATTATTGCTATCTAGATTAATCTCCCTTAAATATAAAATATAAACTATTTAAAATCTGACTTAATGAGGATATCGTTATATTGGCCGGTTGGAAATTAATTATAAATTGGTTTTAACCTGACTAAGTATGGATACCGCCTGGTTGTTCGGTTGGTAATTAATTATTAATTTGACTTAATAGGATACCGCCTATATGGCTGGTTGGTAATTATCACGCAAAGTCAAATATTATATTAAGGGAGATATCTAAAATAGTAGTAATAAAAGTTGATCCTCTAACCCCAACATTTTCTTTTATTGTACTTTTACTTTATTTAATTTTAGTAATTTACTTTTCAGCAATTTACTTTCAGTAATTAACTTTTTTTTTTTTTTTACTTTTTACTTTTTACTTTTACTTTTTACTTTTTTTTTACTTTTCAGTATTTAATTTTCAGAATTTACTTTATGTCTTTTATTTTATTTAAATTTTTACTACCCGTAAATATGTGTCGTAACTAAGCCAGTTATCTGGGGTTGTGATGAAATCCAATATCACCGTTTTATAAGGGGTTAAATTATAGTTTGGGTAATATAAAGGTTTATTTATTGAGTCTTAATCTTAATGCTTTTTATTAACTGGCCATTAATAAAATTGAACTGGTAAACTTAAAATGAACTAGACATAGGGATTTTAAGTTTAAGACCTTAGACTCAATAGCCCACGATCTTCCTTGAGGATAGATAACCCTTTAATAGATTTCCTTACAGGATAGGAATGTACCTGTCGGGCGGGGGTAGCCATAATTGGAACTTAATCTTAATGAATCCAGGTAATTTGGTTGACATAGACATATGGTTCAATTGGGTTATACTGGATATTTGTAGTTGACCATCGGAAGAGGTTTTTACATAATTTAGTGTTCCAGGTTAATAAATCAATATTTTACCCAACTATAAGATAACCACTTCATCTTTAAAATGATATTGCGAAGAAATCACAACCCTAGATAGTTTTTAATAGTGAACTTTCTTAAACCTACTTTCGAACAATTTTATTTACTTATTTTTAAATTTAGAATCGTCACCTTTTCAAATCTATCAAACAACCTGTTAGATACTAGTAATCATTTGACCTCATAAAATTAATAGCTTAGGTATTAAGTCCTCGTAAGATCGATACTTTTTATACTACTTGAACGATACGTGCGCTTGCGTTATACGCGTGTGTTTACGCCGGTCACAAATTTCACAAATCCAATCATGCATAACTCCAAGTTATCAACATCCAACCATAACCAAACAACCAATTTGGAAAATTATAAGCTCCAAGCAAAAATCCCTAAATTAAAGTCCATAAACCCTAGGTTCAAATCATGCTTAGATATAGCTCTGATAACATTATTAGTGTCCTAGACATGCCAAGGATCTCTAAATCATGATTTGTGTGTGAATATTCAAGATAAGTTGCGGAAATTACTTACATTGATCGGTTGAAGTTCAAAACTTTTTCTTTGAATGTAGAAGCCCCAAGCTTTCCTTTTGAGTTCCAAACTCTTGGGTGAGTTTCCATATCACATTTCTATGACTCCCAAAGTGCTAGCTTTGTCCAAAATTAAAAGAAAATTTTATCTTCCAAAGAGAAGTGTATTCGGCCAAAAAGAGAAGTGGGGGAGAGAGTGAATAGTTCTTTGTTTCATAAACAAGTGTGTGTTATATTTGGTTTCCAAAACCAAGTTGTAATAATTATTTTCCAAAAACAAGGTTGGTTAAAGTAAGTGGTTTTGTGAAAACCAATTACTTTTGCCAACTACCACCAACACCTTTGACAAGTGATGTGAGTTGTGGGTCCCACCCAATTTTGAATTCCAAATTCAAGTTGGCTTACACAACACACTTTGGGCTCGGGTTCGTATAATCCGACTAAACAAATTTTCTGTCGCTACGTTATTAAATCCAATTTAATTAAATAATAATGCCTAGCAAAATTATTACGAAAGTCGCTTACGAATTAATTCCAAATTAATTTGTTCGCTTGAATTAAAATCCAATTTTAATTCCGTATTGAAATCAAATTTCAATTAATATATCCAATATATTATTTTAGCCAAATAAATAAATTAAATAGTAAAATCCAATTAAACTATTAAATTTACTTTGCCGATTAATTCCAAATTAATCGCATTCTCTCTTCTAGATGAATTAATCCCAGATTAATTCTTACCGCAATTAATCCCAGATTAATTTTCTCTTTCATAATTAATCTCATATCAATTATTACCGTAATTAATCCTAAATTAATTTTATCTCTCATAATTAATCCCAAATTAATTCTGTTCGAGTCAAATGTCATCGGTGAATCTTTGGGAAGCGACCAAAGAGATCTTTGGATATGTTGGCAGTAAATACGGTCATCGGACTATCCGAACACGTGCATACCCGGTACCACGTTCTCACCGATTTACAAGACATGGTTGGCTTCTAGTAAAGCATCATGCCTACCCAATTCTCCAGAAATATTCAACGAGGAATATATAATCTGTATCAGACGTAGTATATAATGTATTACGTAATACGATCCAGTATCGGATGTCACATGTTAGGCCTATGGCTGGAATTTTGTCTGCCCCGTACGAAGCATATATTGGATCACTAGCAACTAGTCTCTATAATCGGATAAACATGACCTAGTCATATTATCCCGATAGCTGCAGCATTTAAGAGTACTAATTATGTATCCCTACGTGATCATCATCTCAATATGACTGAAGTGATACTTCTATCTTGACATCACATCCAATACACTACGATTCTCAGTAAACCCAGAAGAGGCGTACATAGAACCTGTTAAAGCTCCGGACGACCAAAACCAAAGTATACTAATTGTCGCAAGCATTAGCGATGCAAGTCTTAGGTTAAGACCACTTACACCTACCCTGATTCGGATTCCCATAGACACATAGTCATACTACCAATGGGACTCTGAGGGGTCTATCTAGAGCGAAGCTGTTCCCGGTCCAATGGATAACAGAACCTCCTATCATACTTGCATAAGTATCCAATACTTAAATATATCAGAACTATGCCGTTAAGCTTCCATAAAGCGCACAAGTGTAATACTAGCCTATTTCGTATTATCGATGTCGTGTCTCGATAATACTATGACTAGGGATATTTAATGATTAAACCTTTCATTGATTAATACTGTCTTATATCTTATTAATTCGAAACTAATCATAAGGGATTTTATCATTTATATATCCAAGTAATCCAATTACAAAATGATAAAAGAACAATTTCCTTTGTCACATAGTTAATTTGTACAAAAACACCATGTCTTTTACAAATAGTGATGCTATGGGTCATAATTGTCCAACACTTGTATGCCATGACTTGGAAGTCATGACTAGGGCTGTATTCTAATTTATCTGCGGGAGTCCTTACTTTGGTGTATACTATTATGCATTATCTGGGTTCAACTTGACTTAATAAATAAGATCTCTGCCAAGTTAATTATTTACCATATGGCTAGTAAGTTTATGTTACTCTTTTTCTCATCATAATATTTGCTTCATGTATAATCCTTTTATCATGCTTACACATATCGCTCCAAAGTTCTTGGGCTATAGTGAATACCCCTTGAATTCTTGACTGAGAGGTAATTCCTCATTCTCATTCCATGAAACTTATGCTGAGTACTCTACACTACCGGCATGCTACAACTATTTCCATGCATCAAGGAAACTTCATTTCTAAACCTCTAGTTATGCTCAACATCCTCTAATTTGATTATTTGTGTGAGTTATCAGTCCTAAATTGATACTATAGTCGTGGTCTGCCATCCTATATGTCTTATTTCCACTCTTATTTGAAACCTCTTATATCTCTTGCCATGATAACATCAATTCTTAAATATCACTTGGAACTTCTGTTACTTTTCACGTTAACGTATTACTATTGTACTATAGCCAATGGCCTTCGTTTTCCTTGACTTTGAGTATACCTTGAGTTCTTCTTAGCTTGTACTTTCAAGTCTCTAATAATACTAGTGTTCTCTATAATTAGGCTTTTTCATATCCTGCTTCATTCTGGGTGTAAATGTATAGAAGAATAATCTTAATAATATTTCCTTAGTTCTGCATGCTCGATCTAATCTTAGCATTCATTCTCGTAACTTACTATTTAACTTCATATTTTCCCCTTGCTAAGCTTCAACTGCTTATCAACTCTGTCCTTCACGTTCTCCTATCTCATTCGATATGTGGGGCTTAGGACCTCGTAGTTAATGATCAACCTCTTCATGTACTTCTAGCTTACTATTGTTAATACTGATGCCTCTTATATTCAGAAATTAATCCTTGGTAGATTTTTTGGGGGTCCTTCTTAATTGGCTAAAGGATCGGGAGCGAGGTACCTATATTAAACTTAACTGTATGTATATTTGTGCTTAAACTGTATTCCTTACTATTAACATCGATGCTGGCGATTCGGTTCTGGTTATTGTTCATACTCTTTTCGTACCTTCAAATTCGTTGCTTGTATATCTGGTTAACCATCTTTTACACTGACTTGCTCTCTTTGCCTGATTGCACTCTAGAATATCCCACTTTCAATTATTCCCATAGTCTTATTCCATTAGATATTGTCATGGTCTCAACCATATCCGTATATCTAGTTTCCTTAGCTCTTTTTATATTATATACCTCAATAAATCTATTTCAGGTCATCCTAAACCTTACTCTTAATGGTATGTTGCGAAGGGAAACATACGAGTTATTCTCGTTATCTTTTTCCCAATCTATATTTAATAGAACTTCAGATTTATACTAACTTATAGGGCTCACTGCTATGTATTCCATAATATATTCTGTTGATACCCTTCTTCTTCAATCCCTAAATGGAAAAGTCTTGTAGTTATATGTCCTTATTCATGTTTAACGTTGTTACTCATATATTCCTATCATTGATTGACTAACATTCCCTCTTTCATCGTTTTATCTAGACAGCTCCTCTTTAAAATCTTTTACTTAGAGTTATTTTCCTCTTCCCTTCTGCTCTTATCCATACCTGAAACTTCTGTGATATATGTCTTTATCTTCTTATCTGAGGGTATTGTCTTTTAAATGCCTCTTACCCTACCTTATAGGATATTATATTACATCTCGAATTCACTTGTTTCTGGGAATATTATCAGGACGAACATTGAGGTCTATCATTACTATCTAACGAGGGTTATGAGGGTGGGAGTTGGTCCTGAAGTCATTTTCCAGTTGTGGTGGTCTCTCTGGCTATGTGTACTGCAGTTGCACATGTTGCTCATTATAATCCTAGGATTCCCTTAATTACATATTTGGTATTGGGTTCCCACACTAAGGTAATACTGTTAGGAACTATCTGAATTACCTCCTTCAACTTTACTCCTGATTTATTTCGACTATTTGTCATACCATCCCTTACTGAGAACCTCATTAAGGTTTATGCTCTCTAAAAATCCTACCATACTTCCTCTGTTACTCTTCCTACTAATCTCAGTTTCTTAACTCTCTTAAGTCATTACTTTCCTGGAAGCTCTATATCATCCTCGACGGGTTTGGTATCTCTACTAATACTTTTGGTTCGGGTGCTAATCCCTTACTAGTTCTTCCATTCTAGTATAATGAGGACTCCTTATAAGTCGTCTACCTTATCTCTGAGGATTGCTCTCTCTGATTCTTTTACTCCTTTGAGCTTTTACCTTCTTTGAGGCCATATTTTTCATAATGGATTAGGTTATCACTTTTAATTTTTAGCTTGACTTATTGTGAATTCAACTACTCCAGCTTTTATAAAATATTACTATCTTATGATTCTTATCTAGTTTATGTTGAATCATTACTGTTATTTGTCTAAGTTCAGTGATGGTCTGGTTAGATGTCTATACGCTTACTGGGGTAGGGCTATTGGGAAGAAGATTTATCATTCATTTTGTTCGGATCTGCATCGACTTCTTCATACCTTAGGGGTTCCACAACTTTTATCAACCATTCTGAGGTCTCCATTTACGTTACTGTCTTTAAGCTACATTATCTATGTTGCTATCTATTTTGAACTTCCTTGTCACTCCTACGTTCCTCTATATTATTTACTTCCACGACCTATCTCTCGGATCTATGCTGTACTACTGAGACTAGTGATTGTTTATCCTCATGGAGTTCTGCTTTTGCTGTAGGCTTCAACTACGTCACCAGACTTATAATCCATATTGTTTCTTTTTGTTAACTCTCGAGTGTCTCCAATCTCATGGATTTGTTCTTTTAGACTTACTTGGATTTCTATTAGCATTGGTCTGTTCTATGGAATCTTACTAGTGCTGTAAACTTTCCCATCTTGGATTATATCGGGTTCTTTCTTTTCTAACCTTAGAAGCCTCATTGGTACCTTTCTGGGTGAACCATCTCTCGAGGTTCACTGTCTTTGTCTCAGAATATAACATTATGTGTATTGAGCTTTCGTACGGTTATCTTTATCTATGCTAGTTAAAGATGTGGTAAGAGTTTCACATCTCAATGGATTTCGACGTTCTCTTTCGGTACTCTATGTCCTGGTAGAGTCTATTACTCATGTATGATAGGTATGAGATAGACTCTGTCAGGACAGTTTATTTAACCGGTATCACTGAGAGGTGAGAATTTGGGTGTGATTGTCTAAGATCTTTATATCCTTTGTGGCATCTTATGTCTATTGGAAACTTCCCTGACTAACTCAGATTTCTTACTTCTTTTGCAATTATGACTATTCCTCGATACTTGAAAGGCTTGCTACTTATACAAGGTATTCAAGGATTTTTGGATCTACTCGAAAGATTCTTACAAGAAGAGACGGAACCTTACTTAGGTCCACTCAACATTTTTATTCTTGCTCGAGCTTATTATATTTTCCTTACAAGTATAAGTTATGGCATTTTCTTTGTTATCTTATTATGTATCTCTACCTCTCATTGCCTCTGGTTGCTTTAAGTATCTGTACTTCATTCCTTACTTTTCTCATAGTTTTCTCTTTCTTTTTCTACTCACATAGGAAGGTATTCTTAGAATCTTGTGATCTAGTTTCATAACTTATCTTGAACTTCTGATAATAAGCTAGGATGAATACCAGAGAATTCTCATATAGGATAAGAGTATAGTTACTTTCATTTAGAAGAATATTCAGATAACTTTGGGATTTCTTACTAACCTGTCTATAAGGCTTGAGGACGTACTCGAGGTGTTGGACAATTATGACCCATAGCATCACTATTTGTACAGATCATGGTGTTGTTGTACAAATTAACTATATGACAAAGGAAATTGCTCTCTTATCATTTGTGATTAGATCACCAAGATGTATAAATGATAGAAGGTCCATATGATTAGTTCCGGATTGAGATGATATGAGACAGTATCAATCCACGAAGGTTTAATCATTAAATATCTCTAGTCAGAGTATTATCGAGATTGGACATCGATAATGCGTAAAAGACTAGTATTACACTTGTGCGCGTTGTGGGAGCATAACGGCATAGTTCTCATATATTTGGGTATTGGATACTCATGCAAGTGTAATATGAGGTTGTGTTTACCGATGGTACGGAAACAGCTTCGCTCTGGATAAACCCATCGGAATTCCATTGGTAGTATGACTATGTGTCTATGGAAGTCCGAATCAGGGTAGGTGTATTTGGTCTTAACATGAGACTTGCACCGCTAATACTTGCGACAATCAATATACTTTGGTTTTGGTCATCCAGGGCTTTAACAGGTTCTGTGTACGCCTCTTCTGGGTATATTGAGAATCATATTGTATTGGGTGTGATGTCAAGATGGAAGTATCACTCCAGTCACAGTGGAGATGATGATCACGTAGGATACGGAACCGGTGCTCTTATGTACTGCAGTCATCGGGATAATATGACTAGGTCATGATTATCCGATTATAGAGACTAGTTACCAGAGATCCGATATGTGCTTCGTACGGGGCAGACACGATTCCAGCCCCAGGCCTAGCACGTGACATCCGATGCTGGATTGTAATACGCAATACTACATATACTACGCCTGATATAGATCACATATTCCTATAAGAATATTTCTGGAGAATTGGGTAGGCACGGTGCTTTGCTAGAAGCCAACCATGTCTTGTAAATCGGTAAAAATGTAGTACTAGGTACGTACGTGTTCGAATAGTCCGACGACCGGATTTACTGCCAACATATCCGGGGATCTCATGGGTCACTTCCCGAAGATTCACCGATGACGTATGACTCGCACTTTATTAATCTGAGATTAATTATAAGAGAGAGAAAATTAATCTGGGATTAATTACGGAGATATTTTATCTGGGATAAAATATTATTTAAAGAGAGAGAATGGTTAATTTGGAATTAATCGATAAAATAATATATTTGATATATTATACGAAATTGGATTTCGACGCGGAATTAAAATTAGATTTTAATTCGGGCGAACGAGTTTATTTAGAATTAATTCATTAACGACATTAATAGTAATTTTGCTAGGCATAATTATTTAATTAAATTTGATTTAATTACGTCGCAACGGAAAATTCGTTAATTCGGAATTAGCGAACCCGAGCCCAGGAGTGTTTACGGGCGCACTCGCATTTCGAATTCAAGTGCGGCCCACAAGTCATATCTAGCATCAAATCACTAGTCAATCAAGTGATGGAAGTCACATCACTTTGAGTGAAGTGATGCTTGTCATCATTGATTGATGTGAATAGTGACTTGAGTGGTTAATGGCATTTATTGCCATTTTTGGCTCCAAATTTTTTGACTTTTTTAAAGCCATTTACAAGATTTTGGAAATCAATTTTTGGTATAAGTTTAAGAAACAAATCAAAACACAACTAATCATCTCTCTCTTCTACACACAACACTTTCGGCCAAGGGCTAAGTGCTTCTCTCCCAAAATTTCTTCAAAATGCCGAGCACACCATGAAGAAACAAGGAAGATTTGTGGCAAATTTCCCTTATGCTAGCACATGAAGAGTCATCCTAAGGTGATAGGGAAACCTATTCATGAGCATGGAATCACAACACAAAGCTTGGAGCTTGGAGCTTGGAGCTTCCATGGAGGTGGTGACCGAATTCTCAAGGAGCACAAAACAGCCCACTGTCGAGAGCTTCCTTGGAGGAGAAAAGTTTTTGTGTTCGACGCATCGCATAACTGATCAATGTAAGTATGATTCCGCCATATTTATTTTGAGTATTCACACATGATTTCTTGCTTGAAATCGATCTTGGGACTATAGTAGAAACCCAACAATGGTATCAGAGCCATTTTGAGCATGAAATTGAAATTACGGTAAAATTGGGTAAAATTGATTTGAGCATGTTTGAGTATGCTTAAATTATGATAACATGGTGTTATGCATGATCAATTTGATGAAAATTGAGTTGGATCAAATTTTCCCTAATTGTTTGCCTTGGCCGAAACTATAACTACCCTAAGTTCATGGTGATTTTTTTGATTTTGATCATTGAATGAGTTGAAATCATTTGGGGAATGTTGATTTAGGATTTAATTGGATTGAATTCGGAATCGGACATGAAAAACCCTAAATTACCGTGAGCATGTATGCATGGAAAATGATTGATTTTTTTATTCAAATGTGTTGGACATGTTTTGATGATGATAAGCATGATTAATTATATAAATTGATATTTGGAAATATTAATTTGAGTAATTAATTATGACATACACTTTAGGTTAATTAAATTATGAAATTTGGAATTTTGGTAATTTAATTAATTGGGCCAAATTTGGAATTGGGCTTGTAAAGTTGTAATTGGGCTTAATGGGCTTGGTTGGGCCAAGTTTGGTTTAGGCTAATTGGTGGGATCCAATTGGGCCCAAAACCATATCTATAAAGTCCAATTATGACTTAATGGACCTTTAATGTTAATTGGGCCTAATGGGCCTAAATTGTTTTCTTGGCAAATAAGGGTGATTCCTTAAATGGGCTTTGATATTTGGGTTTGACCCATATTGACCAAAAGTCCATGCCTTATGAAATTAATTAAAAGCCCATTGGACTTTAATTAAATTAACATTGGATGTTAATCGGGCTTTGAGACCCATAACGGTTAGATTTAGAATCTAAGTCGTAAAGGTTCATTAATAAAGTGTAAATATTTAATTTAGAATTAAATATAGAATTAGTATTAAATACAAATTAAATTGGATTTAATGTTGTAGTTTAATATAATTCGTGAATTCGTACTTTGAGTACTTATTCGCAAAACGAGTTTGACTCGCGCAAAATCAAATCGTTGTTTGAACATTGGATGGTCATTAATTATCAGATTAATTAATTGGATTAGATTGATTGATAATATGCTTGTGTGAATACATGGATGCGATGTATGGATAATGTATATCAGATGGATATTAGATGGGTGCGGGCAATTTTGGAAATTGTTGTAATAAATTTAGAATTTATTAAATTGGACCTGCGAGTCCAGCCTATTACCTCTTGACTCTTTGTATTTCTCTTCTCACTTATTCCCCTCAATGTAAATGAGGTTTCTTTAGAAGTGTTATGTAATCGGGTAGAAGTAATACTTGTGCTAGCGGGAGAGAGGAAAGGGAGAGATTTATTCTAGGAACAATGTGTTAAGTATCCATCCGCATATCATTATTATATTTATTCGTACACGCCTTATTATGTGTTTAGAATGCATGTTTAAGGGTGTATGATGATGAGACCTTAACAAAGATAATTAATTGGTTGCCAATTACATAAAAAACCCTCAACACATATTAAGCGTTTTTTCCTTCCATTGGGTGATTCTTACTCAAGATCCAAGATTGGCACTGGTTTGTTGGCCAAAGTCAAGACCTTTTTTCCATCGCGGATGTGTTTGAATCATAAAAGCTTTGTTCTATATCGGTGTCTTGTCCAAGTTTTGATTTGTTGGCCAAAGTCAAGATCACTTCTTGTCCATCGACATTGATTATGAAGCTTTCCAAGGTCAATGGGTTCCGCTTAACTGGGATCACTAAGTTTGTTGTGCCAAAGCCAAGGCTTAGTTGATTTAGAGGAAAAAGTTAGGTAATATATTGGATATATTGGCTTATATAATATATATGTTTCGGATTTGGATGTCCACCTACTGGATCTAGGAATTGGATGGGATCCAATTGATCTTAGAGATCTACCTAGTTAATTATCATACAATTTGTTGGCCAAATTCAAGATTGTGTGTTATTTAACGGGATCCTATCCCACTATGAAACAAGGTTTCCCGAGTACTCCACAGAGGGTTAGAGGCTCGCCGAAAAATAGTGGGAGGCAAGTATTAAATTTACAATATTCGTTTAGTTACTTGCCATACGCGCTCATTACAAATATTTCGTCAAATAAATTAATATATTAGTTGGACTAATATTTAATGTTGTTTTAAATTAAACAGTTGGATTGTATTCAAACTATTTTCAATTAATAGTTGATTTTATAATTGGATTATAGTAATCAATATATTTGAATTAACCACTTAAATTATAGTTGATTATATAGTTAGACTATAGTAATCAATATAATTGAATTTAATCAATTAAATTATAGTTGATTATATAGTTGGACTATAGTCATCATTATAATGAATTGTACCTAAAATCGTTGATTAAATTGTTGGACTATTAGAATCAAGATAATTGAAAGATTAGTGTTTAAAACATAATCCTGGGTGAAAATGTTTTTTAAACGGCTTTAATTTTTAGATTGGGAATAAAATCTCAGGATAGTCCTGGGTGACCGAGAAGTTACTTTATTTGATACAGTGATGTCTCGAGCCTAAGCCCATAGTTGAGCAAATAGTAGAACATGATATTTGGAATATTCATGTGATGATAACTTTAGTGCTTAATCGATTATGCTTGCCTCAAAGACTCCTTAATTTCTTAATCAGAACTAAGGATTAGATCCTTATAGTATGATATTGAAATTGAAGGATCTTCATAGATCTATCCATAGATCTTAGAAGTTCTAAATTGCAATAGTAAACTCTTGGAGAGTTAATGGCTATTCTCAAGGAGACAAAGCCAAAGTTTGCAATAGGGCAAGAAGCGCAAGGCGCATCTTACTTCGATATTCTAGAAGGCCAAGGCTTTGCCAAAGGCTTCTGGGGTGTGGAAAACGGGCAAAGGCAAAATCATTATAATCTTCTGGGAAGACAAAGGACATATCCCAAGATGTCTGCCTAAACTGTGGCAAATAGGGTCACTGGAAGCGTGACTGTCGTATGGACAAGGCAGACACGAAGAAAGTGAAGATGGTGTAAGGCTCCGGCTTCAAATATGTTTGTTATAAACATGTTCACTACTAGTACTAAAATTGGATTTTAGATACTGGATGTGGTACATAAATATGCATTGATGTGCAGAATCTACTGGTAAGCAGGATACTGACTTCAGTTGAGATTAATCTGCGAGTCGGAAACGGGACGATAGTCGCTGTTTTAACCGTAGATACCTAAGTTTAGGAACTACCCTTCGAGTATGTACTTAAATTAGGAAACTGTTACAGTGTAACTAGTTTGACTAGGAACATTATCTCTATATCAGGGTTTAACCCGTTGCGGGTATACCTTTATATTCTAGAACACTAAAGTATTTTATTTTATAAAGATGAGTTTGAGATACACATATTAGATGTGAATAACAGTATTTATATTTTGAATATAAATAAATCTCAAACGTATAACATGACAAACAAATAGCTCAAACAGATTTAATCAGTTGAGACTTAATTGTGGCATTATTGTCTGGGACACAATTAAACAAGACTCGTATATCCACACTTTTGAAGAGTGGATACTAGGACGGATTTGATTCTATTCAAATAATGTCTACGAATCTAGTTATTAGGCAAAGTGCCTAAAATACCTTTTACTTGGTAAAAGTGTAAGTGCCACCGATCTGTTAGCCCTCGTTCATAGTGACGTAAGTGGGCCCATGTCTAGCTAGGCTAGAGGTGGATATGAATGTTTCGTGACCTTTACGGATGTGGCATCACATTATGGTTATGTGTTTCTTGTGAAACACGGATCGGAAACTTTTGATGAATTCAAAGAGTTCTGACACGAAGTAGACAAACAGATCGGCTAAAGTATTAAACCTTCACGGTTAAGCAATAAGTTTCTCAAATACTTGAAAGAGTATAGTATTATTTCAATGAGGACTCCTCCCGTAAGACGTCAATTTGACGGTGTGTACGAACTGAGAAACCGAATTTTGTTGGACATGATAAGGTTAATCATCGCTCTGAGCTACCATTTCCTTCAAGGGATACGCATACACAATGCAAAACTTATTTTGAATAAGGTTCCATAAAAAAATATGTTAGACAGACTTCATATTAGATATGAACAGGAAAGAAACCGAGTTTTCTCATTCCTGTAGATTTGGGTATGCTAGGCATATGTTTGGATAATACCAAACTAGAACCCAAATCGGATAAGTGCCTAAGTTGTAGGTTATCCTAGGGAAACCAAATTATAGTACTTATACAACTCACAAGAGAACGATATAATTGTTGCTCGCCATGCGGTTTTCCTAAGAGGAATACCTATATGCAGTGGTAAGTGGGAGGAAAGTAAAACTCGATGAAAATCAGAGTAGTACTGTTCTAGGCACCGATTCCTTAATGGAACACAAATAGTTCATCAAGGATGAAACTATACCAATAATCTTCGAATACACAAGAACCGCGATAGTCGGAGAGAGTCAGAAAACAACCTGGGAGGTATGGGTTTCTGATCTCACCTCATAAAGATGGCAATCTTATTGAGGAACACGAACTGACTACGTATGAGGAAGTGATACAAGGTATCGACTCCCTATTATGGCAAAGTGCCATAATGTCCGAAATGGATTCCATGTAAACCAACCAAGTTTGTGTTAGGGTTGGTGCTCCGAGTGCCAATCCGGATCGTATTTATGTCCGATTCATTAATACGAGCGGTTCACTTTTCCATAATATTACTAATTTTAATGGTAGCACCATTGTCTTTTATATACTTATTCGATCTAATTGAGATTGAATATCTGATTACGAATAGATCGAAACTGAATCTGGTTCAGTGATAAGTGTATACTAGACAAAGGCCCTAGGATTTACAGTATATTGCGCAGTTACAACACAGTTTGTAATTGATATTGGGAAGCGCGCTATTAGTTGTATATCCTTAAATAAAGTTCCTGGTCAATATTTACTAACACGGGTCGGTTAGTAAAATCCGTTGAGACCAGTACATGTCGTATATCGTGACTTGGTCTGATGGTTTATCCCAGTGAACCATGAGTCTCAGGAGACTTGTATAGACATGTAGGTGTTTATTTGATAAGACATTGAACGACTCACTGAAGTTTCCTAATAGATGGTACACCAACGTCAATAGGAACCTTCTTCAGTTGAGCGAGCATAGTGGTCCTTCGACTTGAGATACCACAGTGGGATATATGAATTATCCTCCACATTTTGATGGCAGTCACGTCAACGATCAATTCATGATCAGACCTCCGTCTGTTCGTTGGGTGTGGACTGATGCTCATGATATCCAGTGCGTATCAAGACAGGATCCGTCAGCCCTGTGTACAGGGCATATGCATCCTCATGTGTTTACGATCTAGTAAATCCATGGCCGTGGTATAATGTCGGAAACCAGTTCCGAGTGTTATTTCGTGATCGTAAATTGAAAGTCGACTGTATTATACCAAACAGATTTGACGTTCTCATCTATATCCCAGGTATAATACGGATAGCCTGTGACGGAGGGATTATACGTATGCAGTGACCTCGACTTGTATAGTTTAGCGAGATTATATGTGGTCGTCATAATCCATGAGTGGGTGGATTATGGACACGAAATTGGATTTCGTGATGGATAAACCTAAACTTAGAGAGTTCCACAATATGAAGTGTACTCGTTGAGCACTTGGGCAACTCGATATGAATAATATGGATTGTTCATAATACTTCATCGGATTAAGTGAGTTAATTCGGATCGTTTAATCGTTAAACGATAACAAATGCTTTAGAGAATTTTGTCTGATAATAATTAATGTGTATTTGTATTAGATACATAATTAGATTAGATACACATCATTTACATATTGTATGTTGACACATGTAAAGTAAGTTATTATTAAATTCATTAAAGTAATGAATTATTATTATTAACTTTACATGTGTAAAGTTGATTATTATAAAATATATATTACTAGTAATATATATGGTTATTATTTGTGTCATGTGTGTGCATATTTACCAAAGCTTTATTTAATTATTATTTTGAATAATAAGTTGACCAAATATTGCATACACTCACGCCACTTTTGAAATTTATAAAAGGAAATTGTTTTCTTTTTCAAAAGGCGGTGTTGACCATATATATTTAATACACTTCTCTCCCTCGCGTTTTTTGGTTGAAAAATTAAGAAAGAAAATTTGTTTTCTTTATTCTCCAAGCTTCTCTCATGGTCGACTCTTAACAAAGAAAGGGACCCAAATTTTGTTTGATGAAACAACAAGAAAAAGTAAAGGAAAACAAGAAAAGGCTTAAGGATTCATGGAGATTAAAGGTAATCTAATTCATCCTTGAGCTTAGAAAATTGTTTTAATTGTTCTTGTGTTCCTAGAACATGTCTAGGGTTTCTTTACTTGTTCAAATTGGGGCTTTTGTGTTTGGTAGTTGGAATTGGAGGATTAAGCATGTGTGAAGTGTTATTTTGGATGAAATTAGTGTAATTTACATCCAATTTTGTTCAAATTTTTGTTGGACAATATGTTGTCATTCTAGAGTTATTGATCCACTCTAAATAGCCTAGAATTGTTCTAGAGTTCTTCATTTGTGGTGACTTTGGATTGGTGTTTGATTAATTAGATTTATCTTGGTGAAAATTGGAATTAAAGCATGAATTTTGATGAATTTTGGTATGCAGATCATATCTGCCCAAACTGGAAATTCTGGGGTATTTTTGATGTCCTACGAATTTAATGGATGTATTTTAGGAGTTGGCACAATTTCCGGAAAGTGTTTCCGACTTGAAATAAGCGAAAACAGCCAAAAACAGCGTTACCGGGTGGATTTTGAGCCAACCGGGTGACGGCTGTGAAAACAGTGATTCTGTCACTGTTTGGGCAGCCCATGAACTGCCCTGACACTATTGGATCTGACATGGGCAGTTTCCATAAGTGTCGGGTAGTCGGTTCGGTCAATAACTAGTTTTAGGCAATTTTGCGAAAATCAGTTTTCGTAAAAGTTTCGCGAGTTTTCAACTATATTTATGTTAATATATGATATTAAATAAATTGGTTTAGGTAATATGAGTAGATTATTCATATTCTATATTGAATAATTTATTCGGTATTTTGAAAAAGTTTTAAGATACGATTTCGCCCGAACCCGAGCTTCCGCTGCGCCCATCGCCCAAAACCGCAACAAAAATGGTATCAGAGCGGGTCTGTTGCTTCATACATTACATTATTCATGCTTGATATTTGATATATAATCCAATTTTAATGTTCGCACATGCTAGGAATCTAGATATGTTTCTTAACTGTTCGGTTCTACGCTAACGAATATGTAACGAAAATTTAATTGTTAAATTGAGTTATCTGTTCTAAGGTATAATTGAATTGTTTAGAAATGATTTAGATTAAATTCTGCATTGGATGTAGAGTAAAACTTTCATAGGAAAATCCCCGCTTTTAAATATGGCTATAAAGTAACATGTATTGGATACATGTTCCTTGGTTCGTCTTGTCAGTACGGTTTATGGGTATTTTTACTATAAGTGCATCTGAGAACATGCCAAAGCTGTGAGGGTGTAGTTATATGATTGTTATCCATACCGGTTGTATATTGATACTGGACAAATTCAAGTGAAAGTGGAAATCTTGAACGTGCCAAAACTGTCAGGACTACACCGGTAGCATGAGTTTGTGATTGACAAGTGTAGCCTTGATACGCCTCCCTGTGAACGTGCCAAAGTTGTCACAGCGAGAAACGGTCAGGACCAAAACTGAGAGTCACTGGTGAGTGATTGACAACGAGTTGTCTACCTAATGAATATACGTAGGCGAGAACGTGCCAAAGCTGTGAGTCGAAATATATTCATGGGATCCTACTATCACTATGGAATTCGATTTAATTATTAAATTCTCGTTGTCCGTTGGGGATTACGGTATTACGTAAAGTAGTGGGAGACACTGCTGGGTTAAAAATCCATAACCTAAGCGGTGTGTAATATTATGGAATTTTCTGCTTCGTTTTCCTTTTATACTATATTGCTTATAGAATTTTACTTCTAATCCACTGCATGTCTATTATTCAAATAGGTTTTCTAACTTTACTTATGGTTACGTAGTACTAGAATAGGTTCTAGAAAGACAATAGACTTAGATATAGTTAGATTAGTTAAAACCATCGGGAACTGTTGTTCCGATTTTCTTGAAAATCAAGATGGTTTGTGACTTAGTTACTAAGTCACGATTAAGTAATCTTAAAGGATATCCATGTTTAGGATATTATTCTAGTTAGAATTATTTCTTATGCAGTAAGAATTGACACGAATCTGTTCATGTTTCGAGATTCTTGACTGGCATTAAGGAAACCCATTTAGTATTTATTTATCTTATAATGACATTTCTTGGCTTTAGTGACTTTTAGAAGTCACGTGTCCGACACAGTTTGCTAATCAATTATTTACAATCGTTGTAAATAATTAAACGCAAATTATAAAGCTTAAGAAACGAGATGCGTATAGTTTAGTATAGAAAATATCGATTCTCACAATACGACAACTGTAGGTATTGGATACCAGATTTCCCGTCTAGTTATTTAAAATGATGTTCAATAACTATTTTGATATTTGATATCAGAACTTGTGACTATTGGATAGTTACTTGTTCTGTATAAACAGTTGTTACATATTTTAATACGACTAGTAGTGTCATTAATTAAAGATAAACATTAAGAAAAATATTCGGTAAAGTAAATAACCAAGAGCGGTACTTTATGAGTTTTTTCACATAAGCATTTGATGCTTGTTCCTTATGATAAAGGATGGCCTGATACAAGATTACACCACATATCCTTATCCATTTAATAAATATTGTATTCAGGTTGTGATTAAATCTCATTTAACCAATGATTGTCATTGGACCATGGATTTATTAAACTAATACATTGGATGTATGTAGTTTAATGAATTGAAAATTGTCACGGATAGTTTTCTTTACTCCGTAACGTAGTTAATGATTTTTCATGACTTTGTTACGTGTTTCTATTAGAGAACATGTTGAACGTCTTGAATTGTTCAAGAACTGTCAATATGTCTCTAATGAAACTCAGATAGAGTATTTTGAATTGTTCAAAAATATTTTATCTGAAGTGTTGAAAACTATAAAATTCATAATGAGTCTTTGAATTGTTCGAGGATGTTTGATTTGATCAAACAAATGAATTTATGGTAATTAGTTCTAAAGTTATTTAATGAATATGATTCTTACTCAATATTAAACTTCCACGATTCCATATTGATGGAATTGGTCAGTGGGAGTAATCGAATCTTATATGATTTGATTCGTTGATATTGAGTGTTACCGAATTGGTTTTCAATACTCTTGGGGTTATGCTCCAGTAATAATATTTCCTCTCTTTAATTCAAGTTCCATTTGTTCCTACAGTTACATATATGATATGTGTACTAGAAAATTCGAATCTTGAAAAGTTTGAGATTTGAAACTTTCTTTTGTATAATGGTTATATAATTGAAAGTACTTGTGCCTCAGAGGTACGAGTGTAAAGTTTATCATTTATTCTATTGGATAGAATATTGTATTATATTTGATAGAATATCTTTTCTACGATCCTGAGTAATGAAATTGTTTTGTTACTTGGTGGTTAACATTGGATGTTGACGATTGTAGAAAAGACTTGACTTATTGAAGTCAAATGTGAGAATGATAAACTGTAATGGAACTACATAATTAATAAGATGAAAAGACCCTTAGACAACTTCCGTATAAGTACAATAGGATGTCAGAATCATTTACAAAGTATAAGATACTTAATGATTCTGTTATTTTCTTATCGAAGAAAATTATCATAGAACTTATAGTGGGAGCGATATTTGATATTGATTCCGGAACTTACCATTGAACCATAGATCTAAGTTGTTCATGGCTCACTACGATCGAGTTTTGAACTTGATTAGGCTTTCATTATGAATAGTTCATAAAATATGTGCAAATTATTTGCGCAGCAAAAGCAAAGTGAGCTCGATAAAGGCTTGACCTTTATAGTATGATAGTGAGAAAGGTTTTACTCAGTAGTCTATTGTAGATTTTGAGAAAACTTATCTCTAGTCGCACTAATTGGACAATTAAGGATCTGTTAGTTAATGTCGATATTAATCAGTGAATTTGGCTAAAGAATGTAAAGTGGCGTTCTTGAGTGATTTCTTCGAATGAGAGATCCGTAGCGATTTCTTTGTTTGAAGAAGTTTATTCTGGAATTGCCCTAGAGTTTGTATTCTGCTAAGATCACAGTTTGATATACTAGCTTATGGAGCCTATTGTAGGCTCAGATAAGCTTTCCGGAAATTCGTGCTCTCTGATTTTGATACAGTCAGATTGTCTGGTTTTATCGAAGTATGGAGAATACGTATTTTCCAGTAGGGTCAGTGGGAGCGTACAAATTTCTTTCTAGCATTATATATCCTAAGTCTTCTTTTCTCCGTGGAAGCAGTGGGAGTAGTCTCTGATATATCTGATATAAAATTTTATATATGAAATAAAACTAAGAGACTTGTGAAAGACTTTCATTAATCGTATATTAGATATGATCTAATAAAAGACACAACGAGACTATCTGTATGACAGTTATTGTAACTGTTTGACAGTTAACGTGTCTTTTATGTATATAGTATTCATCTTTCGTAAAGGATGATTCCTTTATCGAAAGAAAGATTGATTGGAAAGTTTAGTCAATCTTATGCATCATAGGATAATGGCGTGATGAATACCATATTATGTGCGATTATAGATATAAATTTAATCGTAATTGTTACGAGTTATTTTGATTTGATGCAAACCATATGATGGATCTTGAAACATGTTCTTTACGATCTTTGAGATATTGAGAACGAGTTTCTCATACATGGAAAATTTAGTCAGCAACCATAAGGTCAGATTAGTTTTGATTCTAATTATGACATTAGATGATCTATGTCATATAAAGTCAGGAAAGATGCAGTGGGAGTGTCACCGTTGATTCTACTATACTAGTGGAATCAGTTACAGCTTAAGAAGTATTGACTTATGAAGTTGCATAGTGACCTCATAGATTAGAAGTCTTCATATTAGTATAGTGCTTGCGGTGGTCTCAAAGTATTTGGATTTGATCTCTAAATGCATAGATAACTTAGTAGCTATAGCACAATACTGATATAGCGTCTCAGTCATATTGATGTGGAATTTGGATTCTACAAAATATGAATGATGCTAGCTAAGGAAAATGGTTGGGTTTGTTGGACAGACTCGATTTGTTAAAACAAGCTTACTTGTTGTTGCCTACCTCTTGAGTGCTGGTGAGCTCTTGAAGGCCATGAGTATGCGATACATATTGAGATGTGTATATGATATCATGGATTGACACTAGAGCAAGTGGGAGAAATTGTTAGGGTTGGTGCTCCGAGTACCAATCCGGATCGTATTTATGTCCGATTCATTAATACGAGCGGTTCAATTTTCCATAATATTACTAATTTTAATGGTAACACCCTTGTCTTTTATACACTTATTCGATCTAATTGAGATTGAATATCTGATTACGATTAGATCGAAACTGAATCTGGTTCAGTGATAAGTGTATACTAGACAAAGGCCCTAGGATTTATAGTATAGTGCGCAGTTACAACGCAGTTTGTAATTGACATTGGGAAGCGCACTATTAGTTGTATATCCTTAAATAAAGTTTCTGGTTTGAGCGAGCATAGTGGTCCTTCGACTTGAGATACCACAGTGGGATATATCAATTATCCTCCACACTTTGATGGTAGTCACGTCAACGATCAATTCATGATCAGACCTCCGGCTGTTCGTTGGGTGTGGACTGATGCTCACGATATCCAGTGCGTATCAAGACAGGATCCGTCAGTCCTGTGTACAGGGCATAGGCATCCTCACGTGTTTACGATCTAGTAAATCCATGACCGTTGTATAACGTCGGAAACCAGTTCCGAGTGTTATTTCGTGATCGTAAATTGAAAGTCGACTGTATTATAGCGAACAGATTTGACGTTCTCATCTATATCCCAGGTATAATACGGATAGCCTGTGACGGAGGGATTATACGTATGCAGTGACCTCGACTTGTATAGTTTAGCGAGATTATCCGTGGTCGTCATAATCCATAAGTGGGTGGATTATGGACACGAAATTGGATTTCGTGATGGATAAACCTAAACTTAGAGAGTTCCACAATCTGAAGTGTACTCGTTGAGCACTTGGGCAACTCGATATGAATAATATGGATTGTTCATAATACTTCACCGGATTAAGTGAGTTAATTCAGATCGTTTAATCGTTAAACGATAACACATGCTTTAGAGAATTTTGTCTGATAATAATTAATGTGTATTTGTATTAGATACATAATTAGATTAGATACACATCATTAACATATTGTATGTTGACACATGTAAAGTAAGTTATTATTAAATTCATTAAAGTAATGAATTATAATTATTATTAACTTTACATGTGTAAAGTTGATTACTATCAAATATATATTACTAGTAATATATATGGTTATTATTTGTGTCATGTGTGTGCATATTTACCAAAGCTTTATTTAATTATTATTTTGAATAATAAGTTGACCAAATATTGCATACACTCACGCCACTTTTGGAATTTATAAAAGGAAATTGTTTTCTTTTTCAAAAATGTGGTGTTGACCATATATATTTAATACACTTCTCTCCCTCAAGTTGTTTGGTTGAAAAATTAAGAAAGAAAAGTTGTTTTCTTTATTCTCCAAGCTTCTCTCATGGCCGACTCTTACCAAAGAAAGAGACCCAAATTTTGTTTGATGAAACAACAAGAAAAAGTGAAGGAAAACAAGAAAAGGCTTAAGGATCCATGGAGATTAAAGGTAATCTAATTCATCCTTGAGCTTAAAAAATTGTTTTAATTATTCTTGTGTTCCTAGAAAATGTTTAGGGTTTCTTTACTTGTTCAAATTTGGGGCTTTTGTGTTTGGTAGTTGGAATTTGAGGATTAAGCATGTGTGAAGTGTTATTTTGGATGAAATTAGTGTAATTTACATCCAATTTTGTTCAAATTGTTGTTGGACAATATGTTGTCATTCTAGAGTTATTGATCCACTCTAAATAGCCTAGAATTGTTCTAGATTTCTTCATTTGTGGTGACTTTGGATTGGTGTTTGATAAATTAGATTTATCTTGGTGAAAATTGGAATTAAAGCATGAATTTTGATAAATTTTGGTCTGCAGATCAGATCTGCCCAAACTGGAAATTCTGGGGTATTTTTGATGTCCTACGAATGTAATGGATGTGTTTTGGGAGTTGGCACAATTGCCGGAAAGTGTTTCCGACTTGAAATAAGTGAAAACAGCCAAAAACAGCGTTACCGGGTGGATTTTGAGCCAATCGGGTGACGGCTGTGAAAAAAGTGATTCTGTCACTGTTTGGGCAGCCCATGAACTGCCCTAACACTATTGGATCTGACCTGGGCAATTTCCATAAGTGTCGGGTAGTCGGTTCGGTCAAAAACTAGTTTTAGGCAATTTTGCGAAAATCAGTTTTCGTAAAAGTTTCGCGAGTTTTCAAATATATTTATGTTAATATATGATATTAAATAAATTGGTTTAGGTAATATGAGTAGATTATTCATATTCTATATTGAATAATTTATTTGGAATTTTGAAAAAGTTTTAAAATACGATTTCGCCCGAACCCGCACTTCCGCTGCGCCCATCGCCCAAAACCCCAACTGTTTGGACACTGGTTGATGTACTTGAAGGCATTGTGCCTGTTAGTACTATATAAGTCTTCAAGGAAGACATACATGGAAGGCAACATACCCACGTACTAAGCTAGACTTGTAGCGAAAAGGTATCGTTATCAACATTGTGTCGATTACGATGAAACATTTTACTCGTTGCCATGGTTAAATCCATTTGGACAATTCTTTCTAATGCTGCATGTTTCATTTATGAAATATGGCAGCTGAATGTCAAAATCGCTTTCCTTAATGAAAACCTTTTGGAGGATGTTTACAACATCCTGACGGTTTTGTCGTATCAAAACGAGCAAACAAGGTTTGCGAGTTAATTAGATCCATTTATGGATTGAAGTAAGCATTGGGTTCTTGGAACTATCATTTTGATGTAATCATATGGTATATGATTTAATTCAAAACGAAAATGATTCTTGTGTATATAAGGAGGTTGGTGGGAGCGCACTGACAATGAATGTCCTAAATAAAATGATGACATGTCATTTCTTGGAAATGATATTCCCATAATACAATCGGTGAAAGCTTGGCTTTCATGAAAATTCTCCGTATAATTCTTGGGAGAAACAACCTTTATTCTAGGAATAAAGATCTACTGGGATAGATTTAAAAGTTGTTAATACTCTCTGAGAACTTGTACATTGAAAAGTGTACGCGATCTGGTGTCTCATACGCTTTGATCATATGGAGTCACAATCAGGCCAATCCATGTGATAGTCACTGGATTGATGTTAAGAACATCCTTTAGTATCTTAAATGAACTAAGGATGCTTTCTTAAACTATGGAGAAGGAGAACATGAAGTGACTGGGTTCACTACTGCAAGTTTCCTAACCGATTATAACGACTATAAGTCGTAACAAAGGTACTATACAGTTTGAAAAACGGAACAGTGAGCTGGAAATCTTCCATGCAAGATACTGTTACCGAATAAACAACAAAAGTGGATTATTGCTGCAGCTGAGGCAGCAATGGAAGCCATTTGGATCTTAATAATCCAAATAAGATTAAGAGTAGTTCTGTTAGCAGCTGAGCTAGGCTACAGCACAGGCTAAAGAATTAATGGTTTCATCAACGATCCAGATATATACTTCATATATTCATCTGATTCGTTCGGATCATACATCGTGGCGATGTGATGATCGAATAAATTACATCAGACGATAATCATGCAAATCCGCTGACGAAAGCATTTTCTCAGCAGAAGTTTGAGCGAACCGTACATAGTTCGAGTGTAGGACACTTGAGTGCTTGGATATAGGCCAAGTGGGAGATTTTCGGACAATTATGACCCACAGCATCACTATTTGTACAGATCATGGTGTTGTTGTACAAATTAACTATGTGACAAAGGAAATTGCCCTTTTATCATTTGTAATTAGATTACCAAGATGTATAAATGATAGAAAGTCCATATGATTAGTTCCGGATTAAGATGATATGAGACAGTATCAATCCACGAAGGTTTAATCATTAAATATCCATAGTCATAGTATTATCGAGATTGGACATCGATAATGCGTAAAAGACTAGTATTACACTTGTGCGTGTTGTGGGAGCATAACGGCATAGTTCTCATATATTTAGGTATTGGATACTCATGAAAGTGTAATAGGAGGTTGTGTTTACCGATGGTACGGAAACAGCTTCGCTCTGGATAGACCCCTCGGAATTCCATTGGTAGTATGACTATGTGTCTATGGAAGTCCGAATCAGGGTAGGTGTATTTGGTCTTAACTTGAGACTTGCACCGCTAATACTTGCGACAATCAATATACTTTGGTTTTGGTCGTCCAGGGCTTTAACAGGTTCTGTGTACGCCTCTTCTGGGTATATTGAGAATCGTAGTGTATTGGGTGTGATGTCAAGACGGAAGTATCACTCCAGTCATAGTGGAGATGATGATCACGTAGGATACGGAACTGGTGCTCTTATGTACTGCAGTCATCGGGATAATGTGACTAGGTCATGATTATCCGATTATAGAGAGTAGTTACCAGAGATCCGATATGTGCTTCGTACGGGGCAGACACGATTACAGCCCCAGGCCTAGCATGTGACATCCGATGCTGGATCGTAATACGCAATACTACATATAGTACACCTGATATAGATCACATATTCCTATAAGAATATTTCTGGAGAATTGGGTAGACACGGTGCTTTGCTAGAAGCCAACCATGTCTTGTAAATCGGTAAAAACGTAGTACTAGGCACGTACGTGTTCGGATAGTCCGACGACCGGATTTACTGCCAACATATCCGGGGATCTCATGGGTCGCTTCCCGAAGATTCACTGATGACGTATGACTCGTACTTTATTAATCTGGGATTAATTATAAGAGAGAGAAAATTAATCTGGGATTAATTACGGAGATATTTTATCTGGGATAAAAATATTATTTAAAAAGAGAGAACGGTTAATTTGGAATTAATCGATAAAATAATATATTCGATATATTATACGAAATTGGATTTCGAAGGGGAATTAAAATTAGATTTTAATTCGGGTGAACGAGTTAATTTAGAATTAATTCGTTAGCGATGTGAATAGTAATTTTTCTAGGCACAATTATTTAATTAAATTTGATTTAATTACATCGCAACGGAAAATTCGTTAATTCGGAATTAGCAAACCCGAGCCCGGGAGTGTTTGCGGGCACACTCGCATTTCGAATTCAAGTGCGGCCCACAAGTAACATCTAGCGTCAAATCACTAGTCAATCAAGTGATGGAAGTCACATCACTTTGAGTGAAGTGATGCTTGTCATCATTGATTGATGTGAATAGTGACTTGAGTGGTTGATGGCATTTATTGCCATTTTTGGCTCCAAATTCTTTTGACTTTTTGAAAGCCATTTACAAGATTTTGGAAATCAATTGTTTTGGTATAAGTTTAAGAAACAAATCAAAACACAACTAATCATCTCTCTCTTCTACACACACACACTTTCGGCCAAGGGCCAAGTGCTTCTCTCCCAAAATTTCTTCAAAATGTCGAGCACACCATGAAGAAACAAGGAAGATTTGTGGCAAATTTCCCTTATGCTAGCACATGAAAAGTCATTCTAAGGTGATAGGGAAACCTATTCATGAGCATGGAATCACAACACAAAGCTTGGAGCTTGGAGCTTCCATGGAGGTGGTGACCGAATTCTCAAGGAGCACAAAACAGCCCACTGCCGAGAGCTTCCTTGGAGGAGAAAAGTTTTTGTGTTCGACACATCGCATAACCGATCAATGTAAGTATGATTCCATCATATTTATTTTGAGTATTCACACATGATTTCTTGCTTGAAATCGATCTTGGGACTATAGTATAAACCCAACACGAGGATCAGATACCGTAGAGGTAGTGCCTTGTATACGGGTATCCCGGGCATACTACGTATACAAGACCCAAGCACTCTGCCAATTACATGCACTAACTCCCTAGACTATGCTCTGATACCATCTTTGTAACATCCCCTCTCGGAGATACTACCGGTAGGGAATAGGCAGACTTATCCCCCCGAGCCTCTGTCATTCTGACTATGAACATCACTATTAATTCATCTCAAATACCAACTCATTCATGGGGACTATTCCAAACTCAACAACATCAAATGCATTTTACTACTCATGATTGTGTACTCAAATATATTACATTTTATAATTATGTCTTGGACATTTTAACTTATTACACACACAATCACTATTACACCAATGACTGATACAAGACTTTACTTTGACTTTGACCGGACTGTACTTCTGACTTGAACTGGTGGACTCAACACTCTAGTGACTGCCATCAGTATTCATCCTCTCGAGCTTGTCCTCCGGGTAAATCTGCAAAATAGAAAACACTAGGAGTGGGGGGTTAGATCGTTTGAATGACCTAGTGAGTGTTGATTTTCAATCCATTGGAAAGATCTTTCAAAAATGAACAATTTATGTGTTGAATAATTTTCACAAATTACATAAGAAGTGTTTCAAAAATACAAAATTTTGAAAGTCCAATGATAGGGACCAAATTAAAATTTTGCGGGGGTTGTTTTGTAAGTTTCAGAAAATTTCATATATAAACCCCAAGTTTCTAGAAATTACAAACTATAAAAGGTTTCCATTCACCCCACAACCGACCCCATTTGCGTTCTTGAGAGAGAAAGAAGATGGGGCTGGCGCACGGCTGTATGGCCACCCACTGCCGGTATTGTGCGACCAGTCCATCATGGTCATTCAGGTCACACCAACCAAATGGTGATCGTCTTTTGTCCAGGGGATGTAACACCCCGCCTGAGGCAGTATACTACCAATATATGACAGGAAAAACCCAACTTCCTGAGCCTCAAACCTAATGAAAAATGGACATGACGTCCCATAAATTTTGGACAACCTAGAACATATTCCAATACCAATACAACCTATAACAAATATCAGATGAGCAAAAAGGACCTCCGGTCCAAACCCAAGACAAATCAAATCTCAATATCAATACATCAGGGCTCTGTGCCCACAATCACACATATAAATTAAAATTTTTATTTATAATCATATGTATACCAGTGTGCATTACAAGATATAAAACATAAACAACATAATTATTAAACTCTTATGACGTCCCCGTGACTCTAGATAGGGTGAATGCAACTTGAGTAATCCATCGCCTCGAGCAAGATGTCCAAACTAGAATGGCCGACCGATCAGGTTGCCAACCTACAAAACTAACAAACTTGTTTGATGTGAATTAGAAGCTGTCGGAGTTGGTGCTTAGAGCGCTAATCCGAATAATGTATTGTATATTATATTTTATTATTTATTAATGAACTAACTATATTTTCATTTCAAATCTTGTTAATGGTAATGTCATTATATATATTAGATTGATATATAAATATGCTAAGAATGATATCGACCTTAGAATAGTTATGTAATAATACTGGACACTGGGTGGTCCAACTTTGGGATAGTATTACTATTATAAACTATTCTTAAAATAAATATTCATAGTAGTTGGTTTTGGAATACGGTCGAATTCCTATAACATAGAAGACTATCACATGCTGTATGTTGGAATTGGAGTTCCAATGGTTTAACCCGATGTACTATGAGCCAGAAAAGCTCGTATAGATATGTGGGTATTTGTTGGAGCGAATACTGAATGACTCATAGGTGATTTCTAATAGTTGGAAGTACACACCACCGTCAATAGGAATCTCCTCGAGTCGAGTAGTATATGTGATCATTTGACTATATGATAGCATTGATTCTGTATGTGATCCTCCATATTTTGATGTAATATATGTCAGAGACCTTTTATGGTCTGACCGTGAGATGTTCGTTGGGTATGGACCAATGCACTCGTTAATCAAGTGCGCATGAAGATAGGATTCGTTGGCCCGTATGTGTACCATAAGGAATTTAGGTATCCATGTGTGTAAGTCACGACTCTTAAGATTTTGGCCAAAGTCGATCATCTTAGGTGGATCGTATATATCAGAAATGATATTCTGATTAGTTGTAAAGAATCATGGACATGTCGACATGAGATGTGCACCTTAGAAACTTGACGGTGTAATCTATATTTCCTAAGCACAACTCGGATAGCCTACGATGAATGGATTGTTAAACATATGTGATGATCTCGACTTGTATAGTTCAAAAAGGTCGTTCGTGTTCTTCGTGAATTTGGATGTGGCAGGATTGCGTACATATAAGCTAGGCTTATATGACGAACATGTCTGGACTTAAAGAGTCCCACAATATGAAGTGTACTCTTTGAGCACTTTGGTAGCCGATATTGTTTGATAATAAATACTATTTGATATTATAATTATCAATTAAAATAATTAAGTGTTATTGGATAACATTAATTATTTACTTTGGCCCAATTAGATTAATTGGATTAATCCAAAATCACACAAAGGCTTTGTAGAATTTCATAAATATCTCTACCATTGGAGGATATTTTGGTAATTATAAATATATAATAATAGATGTATTTGGCTTGATTTAATTGGATTAAATTAAAGTGGTAGACATTAAACTAATCCATTGATTAAATTTTGTCTTGATTTAATTGTATTAAATCAACGTGGTAGACAAAGGTGATTAGTCACACCTAATTATATATATTTGGACAGATTGGATTAAGCCACCTAAAAGTTGATTAAGACTTTTATTAATTAAAAATTATATAATTTTTGCTATAAAAGGCAAGCTTGAGCAAGTTTTTAATTAAGCATGATCTTAAGAAAGTTAAGCTTGTGAAAGCTAAAATAATCGAGATTTAGAAATATTAACTTAAGTAAAATAAGTGTTTAGAGAAGCTTTGGAAGTTCTCTACAACATTTCAACAAGGAGAAATGAAGATTGGATCTTTGAATCAAGCTTGCTAGCATTGGAATTAAGATTGTATCTTGGAGTCAAGCTTGCTAACTTTGGAATTTCTCTACAATATTTCAACAAGGAGAAGAAGATTGGATCTTGGAATCAAGCTTTATTAACTAAGTTTGATATTCTCTAAAGCTACGTTTTCATTAGTGAGTTGTTTTCATTAATGAAGCATACAGTGATGTATTATGTATTGGATACATAATAACATAGGTTGATGTTGAAATTAAGCTAATGAATTGTGTATGGATGCTTTGGAAGCATAAACACAATATTTTTATGATTTGGTCAAAATGTTCATATTGGATATGAAATATTAAATTAGAGTTTGGAACTCTAGATGATAGCTTGGAGTTATGGCTACCATTCTAGAATATTTTGACCACCTTTGAGTGATCTAGAATTATTTATGAGTCACGGATTCTATTTTGGTTAAAGTTTTGATTTAAAGAGATGCATATATGTATTTAGAATACATGTATGTTTGTTATATAACATGTGTTGATGTCGGTTTTGATGTTAAAATTGGTTTTTAAGTGTATTTAAGTATTTGGAGAAAATTGGAAGTGTTTTTTTTAGATTCAAGGCAAATTTGCTCCATGCCAATATTTTACACATGGCAGCATCTCGACTCAGATCTCCGGCGTCACGACACTTAGCTCTCAGAGTTGTGGCCGTCGCGACGCTCACCCTTCCGCTTCGCGACGCCGAGCATTCGTAAATTCGACGTTGCAACTCTCAAACATACATGTGGTTCCTACTAATGAACCATGTTGACGCACACTAATGACATACTACTAACTTAGTATACATATACATATGTTTATATATCCATAATCTAAGGTTCCATACCCGTGGCTTTAGCCATCCCAAACCCATAGTGGTTTGGATATAAACTAACCTATACATGAATCATGCCATCCATCACTATCTAAGGATGATTATGGATCTATAACGTTTTAACTTGAAACCATGGCGTGAGCGTAATCAGATATATATACACATATACTATAAACTAAAAACACTCGGGAGTTATATCAAGAAAGCCATGCAAGAATTAGAAACTGAAAACATTAAATGTGACCCTACACATGACCCGTAGATATTCATAACCTGAGATGTGAGCTGAAAGCACAAACTGAACACGTGAGCTGAAGTCACAAATTTCTAAACATAGACTCAACTCAGCATATAACTATACTATACTATACTAATTATATCTTAAAAATACCTAACTAATTATAACTTAAGTTTTCCAACTTGACTCATAAGCATCAACATATACTTGATTCACAATCATAGAACATATATGCAATTTAAACATAAACCATGAGCTTATTTTCATAGTGTATTTATAATGCATAAAAACGACCCGTCATGAACTTAGTCATCCCCAAGCCTAAACTAATTTCCCATGCATTTTTTCGTCTCTTTTAATCATCATCAACGTCGAAAATGCTCAAATCAAATTGAAACATACATTATATCAAATAAACATCTCAAGACTTATTTTATTACTTAAGGTAACTCATGTACATATTATTTGTCAAACTTTGTAACACATTTTTTTTGTAACAGTGTTCCATTTAATTTCTCATAACAGTTTTTCAATTGGTTCAAATCTGTAACAGTTGAAACACGTTTTGATTTTTAATGAGCAATGTTTAATAAAATATTTTAAGCACAAAACGTACAAGAAAATAAGTGGACAACGTTTTAATTATTTAATTATGGACAGCTATATATTTTCCTATATAAAGAAGCTTCACGTTTTTTTTAAAAAAGGGTGAGAAAAAAAACAAAACAAATTCTTGGTGAATGAGCAGAGAGAAACAAAGCAGTTTTGTGAAAGAGAAAAAAAAAAGTAAAAATATATACACAGCCGAGGAGAAAATCAACGTTTTCTTATTTTTCTAGTTCTGGTTTCTTGCATCAACTTTGCAAGCAAAGCCGAGAACAATCAACCTTATTCGTGGATACTGTTTTACAGAAATTGCTTTTCTTTGTATTTTCTTCTTTGATACCGAGCAATAATTTTGTTTTGGGTGTAAGTATTCCAATCGGTTTTGTGCAAAATCGATTGAGACAGTGTTAATCTGGGCTTGTTTTATCCTGGAGACGGCGGGGCTGAAATACTGCTAGCACAATTCCAGGCAGAGCCACGAAACGTCTTAAAGAGAGCGAACCGATCCGCGACTCAACCCAGATTCACTTTTTGCATCCTTGGTGAACGGTAAAATTATTTTAATTTGTGCTTATTGTACTAACAATTTTAAGACGTTATCAATCTGCCATATTCATTTATGTTATGTTTGTTACTGTTCTTATGTTGCAATTATAAAGTAAATTATGCAAGAAATAAATTTTAAGTGAATTGATAGGCTTGTGAGAAATTTAGCTTTATCATATTTTATATCCTGAGTCTTGACAAATATTCATACTTCATGAAATTGGAATATTTGATGTTTGCATCCTGCAGAGTGTTAATTTGAATTGAGCTTTTGCATAAAAAAAATATATATATATATACATGATTATTGGTTTAGATGTTCAACCATGTGGGATTATATGTTTTAATAGATTTTCTGTTGGTATGCTTATGATATTCCTTAAATTTAGATGGTCAGCTCTTTTGCTGTAGTTTTATAAGCACATTCATGAAGTAACAACTTTCATGTGATAACAGTCATGCTGATGTTTTAGAGTTGATGTTTTTTTTTTAAAATATTTGATGTATATGCTGCATGACTTACTTTGTTTTGTCAACGTCTCTACAATATTTGAATATGCATGTTTGAGTATATAATTTTGATAAAATCATTTATGCTAAATATGAGATGAGACATTAAGATTGATGAAATTGTTGAACTTCTAGAATAGACAATGGTGAAATGGTTGTTATTGTATATAGATGATTATTTTGAATTGTCCACAATTTCAAGAAGCTGCAGGAAAATGTTTAAATACATTTATAATTTAATTGATGACTACTAACTGTTTATTGAAATTTTTTCAATGCTTGCTAGAATATGAGTGGATATATAGATTATTGATGTTGATAGTCTGATGTCATATTCTGAAATTTTTATACTTATCCTGTGAGTTTTATTTGAGAAATTATTTGGAATATATTGTCTATTATGAATTGGACATGTGTTTATCGATTTGAATGATTTTGGATTAAAATATGTTGTTATTGAAATCATGATTTTTATGGTTTCTTGGAAGCCGAACAGTCCATGTATGTGGCTTATTTATATGGTTTAAATTTGTAGAAAATTCAATGACTTTCATCGATTCTCGTTCTAGAAATAATTGAACACTTTTAACTTGTTGTTACTTGTTAGTTCAAAATGGTGTCTGGATCTTTCATGTGTCAATGATTTAATCAGTTTAGATCTTTTTGTGCTTGATCTCAATTGAGACTTGAAGGTTGTTCCCATTTTGTTGTATATATAATAGCTGAGCCAACTGTTGAAGCAGCAAAGATATTGCCACCTAAGGCAGAGAAGAAGAAGAGTAAAGCTTGCTAATTATTTTTCTAACTCTTTTGCTGACAAGTATGATTGTTCTCATTGTCTGTTTTTCTTCCTATATTGCGATTGCTTATTGACTGTACACTGGAGAGAGACAACATTTCAACGGATACTCTTCTTGTTCAACATGATGTCAGTGAGAAGCATGGAGGTTGGCATTGCTAAGTATAGCAATGATTCCTGACATTGTTTTTCCTGGAGGCTTATATGCATATATTCTCACTGGCCTCACATACAAGAGCTGTGAATCATATGCAAATGTTGTCATAATTGCTAAGCAGAAGGTAATGAAGATGAATCAATTACTGAAACTAATAAAACAACGATGATGAAATATGTGGGAATCAAATACTCAACGGTATGTTTGATGCATTATTTAATATTTATCATGATGAATTTACTGCAAAAGAATAATAGAAAGTTAAAGCTGTCCTAAATACATGCATATATGGTCTTTGTTTCAATATGAATGATTATGACCTTAGGAATAACAAGAATCATAACACTGAAAAATAAAACAATCTGGATGGACACTAACCTCCCTCAAGAAATGATGATAGTTAGTTCCAATGCTACAACTGTAGCAAACTAGGGCACATTGCCCGGAACTACCGGTTAAAGAGTTCTGCTCCAAAAGCAAACTTTACCGAAGACCAACTTGTTACTACGATCCTTTAGATCAACATGTTTGGTAGATTCGAGGGATGGTGGGTAGGCATTGTTGTTTTCCGTCATGTCTGATATGATTTTGCTATGTTCGAGTTATTTGTATAAGCTGTGAAATTTAAATTTTATTTTATGAAATATGGAAGGTTTGAGAACCTAGAACTTTGAGTATAACATTAATAGAAACATATAAATTTTATGATTGATATGAACATATTGTTTCTTTGAAAAATATTTCTTTGATATTAAGGAATAGTGGGGGCTCGACCTTTAATGATAAATTGGAATAGTGGGGGTTTTACCTCTAATATCTTACTTATGGTTTTTAAGTAAATGAAATTGACTTATACTGTTTGAAAACATGTGAAATGTTATTATATTGATATGTTTATTTTTTTTTAAATATACATGTTGTTAATTTTTTTTTCAAGTTGATGTTGTCTTCTAAATTTATTATGAAAAACTTAGAAGAAACTAGTGTAATTCTTGGAATAAAAAATTACTTAAAAGAGAATCTAAAAATAAATTTGCATATACTCCTTATGACTATAGTGTAAAGTTGTTCAAGAACATTTGTGACAGTGTTAGATAATCTGAGTATGCGAACAACACTGGTAACTAACGTTATATTTTGATTACACTATATCTGACATTGCATATGTCGTATGATTACTATGTAGATTTATTAGCAGACCTGGTATGAGTATTGACATGCTATTGAGAAGGTTATAAGGTACCTGAAAAGGACCATGAACCTAGAGTTATATTTTTAGAGGTTTTCCGCTATCCTTGAAGAATATAGCGATGTTATTTGGAATATCTTTTCGGATGATTCCAAGGTTACCAAGAGATATATTTCCTTGAGTATGAGATGATACCACTAGCATCAGCTTGTGAATAAGCAGCTTGACTATGAAGCTTGCTATGAGATACCCCTTTATGGGAAAGACTAATGACAGTTGTCTTGATCCATTGTAATAGTACCGCGGCTATTACAAATATTCAGAACTGTTATTATAACAGTAAGAGATTGTAGATACACAGTACAGATAGAGAATACCTCTCTTCTGGTGCTGTAAGAATGGATCATGTATGGACTGATGATAACTTAGCTGACCCTTTGATAAAAGGACTAGCAAGAGAGAAGGTATACAATACCTAGAAAAGAATGGGACTATTTCCATTAGACAATCACTTGTGATAGTAACCCGACCTAATGACTGGAGATCCCAAGAAATAGGTTCAATGGGTAATAACAAGTCATGAAGTGATGATGAATCATGCTATTATTTTATTTGTGAGTTCCATTCTGAGAGCATGATAACCTGAAGCGATAGAAGGATGAGTTATTTAACTCTTAATGTGTTCTATACTCTATGTAGAGTGGAGTACCTAGCTACAGGAGTACTCTTGATAGACACACCTATGTGAATGTAGAAGTGTGGCCGCTTCTTATGAAATTTTAGGCAAAATTTTTTAGAGCATTCACTATACTGGGATATACGAGCACGGCCGTAATGCTCGGGCTTTTGACTACACCCTGAAAGGTTTGTGTGTGTAATGTTGTCAGAGATAGAGTTCAAAACTACGAGTTACTCTAGTATAATCTGAATCGTCAACACTATGTAAAAGTTCAAGTCGAAAGACACTTTTATTTATGCACGACCTTATATTATATTGCTCGATGAAAAGTTTTATTAAAATTCAAGTGGGGGATTGTTGTAAATGTGAATTTCAATAAAAAAAAAGGGAGTTACATGTTTTGAAATTTAAATAGTTGTTACAAAAGTTTTAATTTGAGAAGTTACAAAAAAAAAAAAAAAATTAATTAATTAATTGGGTGTGTATATATATATATATTTTGTAACACATTTTTTTTGTAACAGTGTTCCATTTAATTTCTCATAATAGTTTTTCAATTGGTTCAAATCTGTAACAGTTGAAACACGTTTTGATTTTTAATGAGCAATGTTTAATAAAATATTTTAAGCACAAAACGTACAAGAAAATAAGTGGACAACGTTTTAATTATTTAATTATGGACAGTTATATATTTTCCTATATAAAGAAGCTTCACGTTTTTTTTAAAAAAGGGTGAGAAAAAAAAAAAAAACAAATTCTTGGTGAATGAGCAGAGAGAAACAAAGCAGTTTTGTGAAAGAGAAAAAAAAAAGTAAAAATATATACACAGCCGAGGAGAAAATCAACGTTTTCTTATTTTTCTAGTTCTGGTTTCTTGCATCAACTTTGCAAGCAAAGCCGAGAACAATCAACCTTATTCGTGGATACTGTTTTACAGAAATTGCTTTTCTTTGTATTTTCTTCTTTGATACCGAGCAATAATTTTATTTTGGGTGTAAGTATTCCAATCGGTTTTGTGCAAAATCGATTGAGACAGTGTTAATCTGGGCTTGTTTTATCCTGGAGATGGCGGGGCTGAAATACTGCTAGCACAATTCCAGGCAGAGCCACGAAACGTCTTAAAGAGAGCGAACCGATCCGCGACTCAACCCAGATTCACTTTTTGCATCCTTGGTGAACGGTTAAAATTATTTTAATTTGTGCTTATTGTACTAACACAAGTCTCAATACATCATCTTCATAATAGAAGTAACATGAACATGACCAATGGCTCATGGCCACAAACATCCATACCTCATTAAGGTACCATTTCACATGCTTAACATGTCACTAGGCATAATATTAAACTTTAATTGTACCACTCGGCTGTACCCACACACACATTCCTAAATTCACGCCACTCATTCACACAAAATGCATGTATTCTTCATTCTATTTATGCAGACAAAAAGGCTATTAATCTTCATTCTTGGAAACTTCAAGCAATTAAAAAACATGATTTTCAATCAAATATTTATTCCATTCATGTTCAATCATCATCAAAAGCATCAATAATTACTTAACCATACCAGATATAACCAAATGGCTAAGTTTAAGCATGGCTTTATTGAAAATTCGAAAATGGCATTTCCGGATTCATAGATGAAAGTTTACATATGAGTACAAGTAAACTTTTTGAAGTTGTGTGTACGAATGTTAAGTAGATGATTTGTGATTTTGTGTAAATTATATTTCCGAATTCATGTATGTAACTTGGACTTTGAACAATCAAAAGGATTTCCGTATAAGGATTAGTGTTTGATTTGTTACTAAAGAAAGTTTTAAACCATCTGATTTGACGATATTTGAAATATTTTCATTTTCTGATATATGATAAAAGAGTTTAAAATTCAAAGTTCAAATGATTTGGATATTACCATTCCCGCTTACGGTTTTGTTTAAAGTTCCGAATTTATATTCCAAATCTGTGTATGTAAGTATTTTCAGAAGATTTTATATAATAAGAATGTAAGGAATAGTACGAAATTTGAAAGACTTTCAGTATAAGTTCAAGAACAGTGTTTCTTTAAAGTTCAAAGTTGTTTATTCGAGTCATTTTCAAATGACTATATAGTTATAGGTTTCCACGGATTTCAGTTTAATATTTTAGAGAATTTTTAACAAACTTATATAAAGATATGATTTCATGTATATATGTAATGTTATCAAGATCTATTCTTGCATTTTATGTTATGAGCGTGGTTATTTGCTGAGTTTTATAACCATACTACGACAATTTGCTGACTTTTTAGAGAGAGCAAATGTAACATCCCGCCAAAGGCATGATGCTATCGGCAGGAGACAAGGATAACCCATCTCTCTGAGCCTCAAATCTAATAAAAACGGACATGACGCACCCTAAAACTCGACAACTTGGAACTCAGTCCAGTACCAAAATGTAACTTGTAATAATTATCAAATATGCAATAGGAAAATAAGTCTACTACTCAAGACAAATTCGATACACATCATCAACACCTAGAGGCTTCGTACTCATAATTATACATACAAATCAAAACTTTATTTTTATACACATAAAATAACTTGCACATTATGACTCATAATATAAACAACATAGCTCCTAAATTTCTATGATATTTCCCAAGACTCTAGAGTGGCTGACTACAACTTGGGTGATCCATCATCTCAAGTAGGATTTTCTAAAACTTGAATGGCTGAATAATCTGGTTGCGAACCGGTAAAACTAGTAAATTTTTGTGGAGTGAATTATAAAACTCAGCAAGTAACCATGAATGACAAAAGAGAATGAGTTGTGAATGAAATATGCACATAAGAATTTCTTGATTTTAAATCTACATCTAAACACTCCATATAGCTATACTGAAACAAATAAGTTCAAAACTGTTTGAAACGACATAACCTTTAATACAAAACCCCAATCATCGCTACTCATACCCATACTTGATTCCATATATGCTCGAAGATTCTATCCATAAACAGATAACTCGCTTATGACTCTTATATAAATATTACAGAAGAAATTTACATACATAAGTCTAGGAAACGTACTCAATATCGATCTCTAAACCTTATATGCCAAAACTCAGTAAGTTATACTAAAATTTTTGAAATCATACACATTACATATAACAAAAACAAAAGATAGAAACTTTCATAACATATATGAATTCAGAAACGTAGCTTGTACAGAATCTCAAATCCTCTACATAACAATCTTGCACCCACAACTTCAGAAATCTTACGTGTACTCATACATATACATAAAATATTTCAAACATTAGAGTTTTCATATATCATTTCCATGTACAAGCCTCCGAGAAATGTATATGTGTATAAATCTAATATCTTAAATCAATTCAGATCTTTAAAATATTGCATAGCCAACAACAAAGATGTACAGAACCTTCAAAGATTAAAAGTCGTCAAATAACGAGATTAAAATTCAGAACGTGCAAAGAATACATGACTGAGTTATAAACAAACATAAATATCGGTTTAGGCATACAATGCTCGCACGGAACTCAAAATCTATTTTAGAATAAGTATTAGATGAATGTTGTCCGAACGAACTCCCTAACTAGGACTACTATTACAAAATACTAATTCATCAACCAAATTATTCACTCACACTTAACAAACATAAATTATGTACGGTCATTCTCATCTATCAACAAAAAAGGAAAATATAAAATTACTGTTTTAAATTCACTTTTTGAAATAATCTTTTCAAAAAATTTCCTTTTTCGAATAAAATAATAAAGAGAGAATATCCAAAATACATCATAAAACTAATCAAACATCCAATATCCGAGTCGCGCGCACTGATCGAACAATGTACGTAAGCAAGCTCATGTCGACATAGGGTAATAGATCGATCCATTACAGATGGACATTACCATATACAAGCACCACTATGATTTCAAAATTACAAAACCCCGTAAAAAAATAGTACGAGCACCATGACGGAAACATATCATATCATAACATAGGCGAAATCAAATACATCTCATTCAAAAGTAAATCTTACTGAAAATAAACTTTTCAAAATACCTTTTCAGAAAACCCATAAAATAAAAGTATCCAAAATATATCATAAAACTAATTTTCTTTAAACAAAATCAAATTCCAAAACTAATATTATCATAAATCTGTATCGAACATCCATGAACCAACTCAATTGGACAAATAAATCAAGAGTCCAACATCCGAGTCGCGCGACCTGACCTGACATTATACGAAATTAAGACTATGTCGACAGAAAGTAACGGTGGGCCCATTTCAGAAGCATAAGACCTTATATAAGCACCACGATGGTTTCAAAAATCATAAAAAAAATATAGTTCGAGCATCGTGACAGAAACATATCATATCATTATTGGGTTTTCTAGGTCAAACCAAGATCAATTAAGCAATGAAATATGCGAATAAAACAAAGTAAAGTAGCGAAAATACTCACTTTGATCGGTTGGATGTTGGCGGAGAGTTCAAAAATTTCCCTTTGATGTATTCGGCCAAGCCCCTTGTTGTGCTCCTCCAACTTTCGGCCAAGCTCTCCATTTTGTTGATCTTCAAGCTCCAAGCTTCGAATGTAGATTACATGCTCATGAATGGGTTTCCCTATCGCCTTTGAATGACTCCTTGGATGTGCTAGCATCTTAGAAAATTGCCACAATTTTCTTCTTTGTGTTTTGCTAGTTTCGGCCAAGCCAAAAACTAAAAGAGTGAGAGAATGTTTTTGGGCCATTCGGCCAATGAGAGGAATAAGAGGGAGAGAGATGTGTTGTGTGTTTTTGGTATTTTGTTTTCTAAAGACATATATCAAAAGTCCTTAAAAAATTTGGTAAAAGCTTTTCCAAAAAGCAAAAACCAATTTTGGAGGCAAAATGGCATTTATTGCCCACAACCACCACCATCATGAATAGTGACTGGGGATGTGACAAGCGATGTGACTTGTGGGCCGCACATGATTCAAATCGGAGTGGCCTCGCAAACACATTCCGGGCTCGGGTTCGTTAATTCTGAATTAACGAATTTTCCGTTGCGACGTAATTAAATCAAATTTAATTAAATTATTATGCCTAGCAAAATTACTATTCACATCGCTCACGAATTAATTCTAAATTAACTCGTTTGCCCGAATTAAAATCCAATTTTAATTCCGCATCGAAATCTAATTTCTTATATTATATCGAATATATTATTTTATCGATTAATTCCAAATTAATTGTTCTCTCTCTTTAAATAATATTTTATCCCAGATAAAATATCTCTGTAATTAATCATAGATTAATTTTCTCTCTCTACTAATTAATCCCAGACTAATTATGTTCGAGTCATACGTCATCGGTGAATCTTCGGGAAGCGACCCATGAGATCCCCAGATATGTTAGCAGTAAATCCGGTCGTCGGACTATCCGAATACGTACGTACCTAGTACTACGTTTTTACCGATTTACAAGACATAGTTGGCTTCTAGCAAAACACCGTGCCTACCCAATTCTCCAGAAATATTCTTAAAGGAATATATAATATGTATCAGGCGTAGTATACACAGTATTGCGTATTGCGATCCAGTATCGGATGTCACATGCTAGGCCTGGGGCTAGAATTGTGTCTGCCCCGTACGAAGCATATATCGGATCTCTGGTAACTAGTTTCTATAATCGGATAATCATGACCTAGTCATATTATCCGATGACTACAGTACTAAAGAGTACTAGTTCCGTATCCTGCGTGATCATCATCTCCATATGACTGGAGTGATACTTCCATCTTGACATCACACCCAATACACTACGATTCTCATATACCCAGAAGAGGCGTACACAGAACCTGTTAAAGCCCTGGACGACCAAAACCAAAGTATATTGATTGTCACAAGTATTAGCAATGCAAGTCTCAGGTTAAGACCAAATACACCTACCCTGATTCAGATTTCAATAGACACATAGTCATACTACCAATGGAATTCCGAGGGGTCTATCCAGAGCGAAGCTGTTTCCGTACCATCGATAAACACAACCTCCTATTACACTTGCATAAGTATCCAATACTTAAATATATGAAAACTATGACGTTATGCTCCCACAGCGCGCACAAGTGCAATACTAGTCTATTCTGCATTATCGATGTCCAATCTCGATAATACTACGACTATGGATGTTTTAATGATTAAACCTTAGTGGATTAATACTGTCTCATATCGTATTAATCCAGAACTAATCATATGGACTTTTATCATTTATGTAGCTTGGTAATCCAATTACAAATGATAAAAGAGCAATTTTCATTGTCACATAGTTAATTTGTACAACAACACCATGTTCTGTACAAATAGTGATGTTATGGGTCATAATTATCCAACAATCTCCCACTTGGCCTATAGCCAATCACTCAAGTGTCCTACACCTGAACTATGTACAGGTCGCTCAAACTTCTGCTGAGAAACTGCTTTCGTCAGCGGATTTGCAAGTTATCATCTGATGCGATTTATTCGATCATCACATCACCATGATGTATGATCTGAACGAATCAAATGAATAGTTGAAGTGCATACTTGGATCGTTGATGAGACCATTAATTCTTTAGCCAGTGTTGAAGTCTAGCTCAGCTGCTAACGGAACTACTCCTAATCATATTAGGACTATTATAGATACAAATCGCTTCTATTGTTGCCTCAGCTACAACAATATTCCGCTTTTGTTGTTTATACGGCAATAGTATCTTGCTTGGAAGATTTCCAGCTCACTGTTCCGTTATTCAAACTATGTAGTACCTTTATTACGACTTATAGTCGTTATTATTGGTTAGGAAACTTGGAGCAGTGAACCCAGTCACTTCAAGTTCTCCTTCTCCATAGCTTAAGAAAGCATCCTTAGTTCTTCTAAGATACTTAAGGATGTTCTTATCATCAATCCAGTGACTATCACTTGGATTGGCCTGATTGTGACTCCATATGCTCAAAGCATATGAGACACCAGGTCGCGTACATATTTCAATGTACGAATTCTCGGAGAGTGCTAACAACTTTTAGATCTATCCCAGTAGATTTTTATTCCTAGAATAAGGTTGTCTCTCCCAAGTATTCTATGGAGAATTTTCATGAAAGCCAAGCTTTCACCGATTGTATTATGGGAATATCATTTCCAAGAAATGATATATCATCATTATATAGGACAATCATTGTCAGTGCGCTCCCACTAACCTCCTTATATACACAAGAATTATTTTCGTTTTGAATTAAATCATTTACCATTATGATTACATCAAAACGCTAGTTCCAAGAACACAATGTTTGCTTCAATCCATGAATGGATCGAATTAACTTGCAAACATTGTTTGCTTGTTTTGGTGCGACAAAACTGTTAGGATGTTGTAAACATCCTCCAAAAGGTTTCCTTTTAAGGAAAGTGATTTTGACGTTCCACTGCCATATTTCATAAATGAAACATGCAGTATTAGCAAGCATTATCCAAATGGATTTAACCATGGCAACGAGTAAAATATTTCATCTTAATCGACATAATGTTGATAACAATACCTTTTCGCTACAAGCCTAGCTTTGTACGTTGCTATGTTGCCATCCATGTATGTCTTACTTGAAGACTCATATAGTACCAATAGGCACAATGCCTTCCGGTACAACAACCAGTGTCCAAACTTGGTTGGTATACATGGAATCCATTTTGGACTTCATGCTACTTTGCCATAAAAGGAGTCGATACCTTGTATCACTACCTCATACGTAGTCAGTTCATCTTCATCAATAAGATTGACATCTTAATGAGGTGAGATCAGAAACCCATACCACCCAGTTGTTTTCTTTCTGACTCTCTCCGACTTACGCAGTTCTTGTGTATTTGAAGATTGTGGTACAGTTTCATCCCTGATGAACTGTTTGTGTTCCATTAAGGAATCGGTGCCTGGAACAGTATTACTCTGATTTTCATGAGTTTTACTTTCCTCCCACTTACCACTGTATATAGGTATTCCTCTTAGGAAAACCGCATGGAGAGCAAAAATTACATTGTTCTCTTGTGAGTTGTATAAATACTATACTTTGGTTACCCTAGGATAACCTAAAAATTAGGCATTTATCCGATTTGGGTTGTAGTTTGATATCATCCAAACATATGCCCAACATTCCCAAATCTCCAGGAATGAGAAAACCCGGTTTCTTTCCTATTCATATCTAATATGAATCTGTCTAACATATTTTTTTATAGAACCTTATTCAAAATAAGTATTGCAATGTTTAATGAGTATCCCTAGAAGGAAAATGGTAGCTCAGAGCGACTCATAATTAACCTTATTATGTCTAACAAAATTTGGTTTCGCCGTTTGGACACACCGCTCAATTGAGGTGTTCCAGGAGGAGTCCACTATGAAATAATGCTATACTCTTTCAAATAGTTGAGAAACTTATTGCTTAAGTATTTTCCACCATGGTCTAACCGTGGCGGTTTAATACTCTTTCTGATCTGTTTTGACTAATTCGAGTCGAAACTCTTTGAATCTATCAAAAGTTTCAGATTTATGTTTCACAAGAAACACATAACCATAACGAGATGCCACATCCGTAAAGGTTACGAAGCGTTCATATCCACCTCTAGCCTAGCTAGACATGGGCCCACTTATGTCACTATGAACGAGGGATAACAGATCGGTGGCACTTGTACTTTTACCATAAAAAGGTGTTTTAGGCACTTTGCCTAATAAACTAGATTCGTAGACATTATTTGAATAGAATCAAAACGGTCCTAATACCCACTCTTCTCTTCGAAAGTGTGGATATATGAGTCGTGTTAATGTGTCCCAGACAACAATGCCACAAATAAGTCTCATATAATCAAATCAGTTTGAGCTATTTGTTTTTCATGTTATACGTTTGAGATTCTTTTATATTCAAAATATAAATACTGTTATTCACATCTAATGTGTATATCTCAATATCAATTTATAAAATAAAACACTTTAGTGTTCTAGAATATAAAGGTATACCCGCAACAGGTTAAACTTAGATATAGAGATAATGTTTCCAGTCAAACTAGGTACATTATAACATTTCCTAATTTAAGTACACACCCGAGAGGTAGTTCCTAAACTTAGGTTTCTACGGTTAAAACAGCGACTCTCGTCTCGTTCTGACTTCGCATGTAAATCTCATCTGAAGTCAGTCTCTTGCTAATCAGCAGATTCTGCATATCAGTACATATTTATGTACCACATCTAGTATCAAAAATCCATTTTGAAACTAATAGTGAACATGTTTATGACAAACACACTTAAAGAAGCCGCAACCTTGCCCGTCTTCTCTTCCTTTATGTCTGCCTTGTCCATATGGCAGTCACGCATCCAGTGACCCCGTTTGCCACAGTTTAGGCAGACATCTTGGGATATGTCATTTGTCTTCCCAGAAGACTGTGATGATTTTGCCTTTGCCCATTTTAGAAGCTCTGGCTTTGCCTTCTAGAGTATAGTCATCAACTCTCCAAGAGTTTACTTTTGGTTCATAATGAACCTGCCACAGCTTTCGGGTAAGACTATAAGATCAAATCTTTGGTAGTCTCGGCCATGTAGGTAATGTCTAGCTAACCTAGCTGATCGATGTCAGCAACCATCTGGGACACCTAGTGCTCGACAGATGTACCCTCTGACATACGTGAGCGAAAGAGCTTCTTTTGCAACTCTTACTTCTAAGATCTAAGAATAGATCTATGAATATCTTCAATTTCAATATCATGTTATAAGGATCTAATCCTTTAGTCTGACGACGAATTAAAGTGTCATTGCATTAAGCATAAAGGATTGAGCACTAAAGTTATCATCACATGAATCTTCCAAATCATGATCATGTTCTACTATTTGCTCAACTCCGGGCTTAGGCCCGAGATTCATTCTATCAAATAGAATAACTTCTCAGTTCCCAGGACTATCTTGAGGTTTTATTCCCAATTGAAAATTAAAGCCGCTTAAAGACATTTTCACCCAGGTTTATGTTTTAAACGCTAATCTTTCATTTATCTTGATTGCTATAGTTCAACTGTCCAATCAACGATTTCGGGTACTATTGAATATAATGATTACTATAGTCTAACTATATAATCAACTATAATTTTATTGGTTAAATTCAAATATATTGATTACTATAATCCAATTATATAATCAACTATAATTTGAAGTAGTTTGAATACAGTCCAACTGTTTAATTTAAAACAACATTAAATATTAGTCCAACTAATATATTTAATGACGACGAAAATGAAATGAGCACGTATTGGCAAGTATCTAAACGAAATTGCAAATTTAATACTTGCCTCCCACTATTTTTCGGCGAGCCTCTAACCCTCTGTTGAGTACTCGGGAAACCTTGTTTCCTAGTGGGCTAGGATCCCGTTAAATAACACACAACCTTGACTTTGGCCAACATGTTGTATGATATTTAACTATGTAGATCTCTAAGATCAATTGGATCTCATCCAATTCCTAGATGCAGTAGGTGGACATCCAAGTCCGAAACATATATCTAATATATGCCAATATATCCAATATATTGCCTAACCTTTTTCCTCTGAATCAATTAATCCTTGGCTTTGCACAACAAACTTAATGATTCCAGTTAAGCGTAACACATTGACTTTGGAAAGGTTCGTAATCGATGTCGATGGATAAGAAGTGATCTTGACTTTGGCCAACAAATCACAACTTGGACAAGACATGCCATATGGAACAAAGCCTTCATGATTCAAACACATCTGCGATGGATAAAGGTCTTGACTTTGGCCAACAAACCAGTGCCAATCTTGGATCTTGAGAGAGAATCACTCAATTGAAGGAAAACGCTTAATATTTGTTGGGGGTTTTTCGCGTAATTGGCAACCAATTAATTATCTTTGATTAGGTCTCATCATACACCCTTAAACATGCATTCTAAAATAATAATAAGGCGCGATAAATAAATTAATAATGATATGCGGATGGATATTTAAAACATTTTTTTCCTATAACAAATCTCTCCATTTCCTCTCTCCCGTTAGCACAAATCTTACTTCTACCCAATTACATAACACTTCTAAAGAAACCTCATTTACATTGAGGGGAATAGGTGAGAAAAGAAATACAAAGAATCAAGAGGTAATAGGCTGGACACGCAGGTCCAATTTAATAAATTCTAAATTTATTACAACAATTTCCAAAATTGCCCTCACCCATCTAATATTCATCTGATATACATTATTCATACATCACATCCATGTATTCACACAAAGCATGTTATCAATAAATCTAATCCAATTAATTAATATGACATTAATGATCATCCAATGTTCAAACAACGATTTGATTTGCTCGAGTCCAACTCATTTTAAGAATAAGTACTCAAAGTACGAATTCTTGAATTATATCAAACTACAATATTAAATCCAATTTAATTCGTATTCAATACTAATTCTTTATTTAATTCCAAATTAAATAATAACACTTTATTAATGAGCCTTTGCGACTTAGATTCTAAATCTAATCTAAACGTGTCTCAAAGCCCAATTAACATCCAATGTCAATTTAATTAAAGTCCAATGGGCTTTCAATTAATTTATAAAGCATGGACTTTGGCAACCAAAATCCAATAATGAATCATCCTTTGCCAAAAATCAATTTAAGCCCATTAGGCCCAATTAAAATTTTAAAGGCTCATTTAATCATATTTGGACTTTATGGAAATGGTTTTAGGCCTAATTGGATCCAACCAATTAACCCAAACCAAACTTGGCCCAACATCCCAAAAAGCCCAAATACAACATCTTAAGCCCAATTCCAAATTTAGCCCAACTAATTAAATTCCAATATTCTAAATATCATAATTTAATCAATTAAAGTGCATTAGCCATAATTAATTAGTCAAATTAACATTTCCAAAAATACCAATTACACTAATTAATCATGCTAATCATCATCACACAATGTCAACATTATTAAATCAAAATCATCTCATTTCATGCTTTTGATGTCACGGCAATTTAGGGTTTATAAATCGATTTTGATTTCAATCCAATTAAATCATTAATCAATTTATCCCAAGTCTTTAAACTCATCCAATGATCAAAAGAACAAAAAAAATACCATGACATTAGGGCTATACTCACATTCGGCCAAGCCAAATTTTTGGGGAAAAATAATCCAATTCAATTTTCATCAAATTAATCATGCATAACTCTAAGTTATCATCATTCAAGCATACTCAATCATCAATTTTATCAAATCATGCTCAAATCAATTTTACCCAAATTTTACCCTAATTCAATTTCATGTTTAATAACCGCTCTCATACCATTGTTGGGTTTTCTAGGTCAAACCAAGATCAATTAAGCAATGAAATGTGCGAATACAACAAAGTAAAGTAGCGGAAATACTCACTTTGATCAGTTGGATGTTGGCGGAGAGTTCAAAAATTTCCCTTTGATGTATTCGGCCAAGCCCATTGTTGTGCTCCTCCAACTTTCGGCCAAGCTCTCCATTTTGTTGATCTTCAAGCTCCAAGCTTTGAATGTAGATTCCATGCTCATGAATGGGTTTCCCTATCACCTTTGAATGACTCATTGGATGTGCTAGCATCTTAGAAAATTGTCACAATTTTCTTCTTTGTGTCTTGCTAGTTTCGGCCAAGCCAAAAACTAAGAGATGGAGAGAATGTTTTTGGGCCATTCGGCAAGGAGAGGAATAAGAGGGAGAGAGATGTGTTGTGTGTTTTTGGTATTTTGTTTTCTAAAGACATATATCAAAAGTCCTTACAAAATTTGGTAAAGCTTTTTCCAAAAAGCAAAAACCAATTTTGGAGGCAAATGGCATTTATTGCCCACAACCACCACCATCATGAATAGTGACTGGTTGTCAATTACCAAAAGGTGACTTGCATCCATCACTAAAGTGACTGGTGATGTGACAAGCGATGTGACTTGTGGGCCGCACATGATTCAAAATCGGAGTGGCCTCGCAAACACATTTCGGGCTCGGGTTCGTTAATTCCGAAATAACGAATTTAACGTTGCGACGTAATTAAATCAAATTTAATTAAATAATTATGCCTAGCAAAATTACTATTCACGTCTCTCACGAATTAATTCTAAATAACTCGTTTGCCCGAATTAAAATCCAATTTTAATTCCGCGTAGAAATCTAATTTCGTATAATATATCGAATATATTATTTTATCGATTAATTCCAAATTAATCATTCTATCTCTTTAAATAATATTTTATCCCAGATAAAATATCTCCATAATTAATCCTAGATAATTTTCTCTCTCTACTAATTAATCCCAGATTATTATGTTCGAGTCATACGTCATCGGTGAATCTTCGGGAAGCGACCCATTAGATCCCCGGATATGTTGGCAGTGAATCCGGTCGTCGGACTATCCGAATACGTACGTACCTAGTACTACGTTTTTACCGATTTACAAGACATGGTTGGCTTCTAGAAAAAACACCGTGCCTACCCAATTCTCTATAATATTCTTAAAGGAATATATAATATGTATCAGGCGTAGTATACACAGTATTGCGTATTGTGATCCAGTATCAGATGTCACTGCTAGGTCCGGGGCTGGAATTGTGTCTCCCTCGTACGAAACATATCGGATCTCTGGTAACTAGTCTCTATAATCGGATAATCATGATCTAGTCATATTATCCCGATGACTGCAGTACTAAAGAGTACTAGTTCCGTATCATGCGTGATCATCATCTCCATATGACTGGAGTGATACTTCCATCTTGACATCACACCCACTACACTACGATTCTCAATATACCCAGAAGAGGCGTACACAGAAACCTGTTAAAGCCCTGGACGACCAAAACCAAAGTATATTGATTGTCGCAAGTATTAGCGATGCAAGTCTCAGGTTAAGACCAAATACACCTACCCTGATTCGGACTTCCATAGACACATAGTCATACTACCAATGGAATTCCGAGGGGTCTATCCAGAGCGAAGCTGTTTCCGTACCATCGGTAAACACAACCTCCTATTACACTTGCATAAGTATCCAATACTTAAATATATGAGAACTATGACGTTATGCTCCCACAACGCGCACAAGTGCAATACTAGTCTATTCTGCATTATCGATGTCCAATCTCGATAATACTACGACTACGTATGTTTTAATGATTGAACCTTAGTGGATTAATATTGTCTCATATCTTATTAATCCGAAATTAATCATATGGACTTTTATCATTTATGTAGCTTGGTAATCCAATTACAAATGATAAAAGAGCAATTTCCTTTGTCACATAGTTAATTTGTACTATAACACCATGTTCTGTACAAATAGTGATGTTATGGGTCATAATTGTCCAACAATCATATCATAAGTGAAATCAAATACCTCTTATTCAAAAGCGAAACATTTCGAAAATAAACTTTTCAAAATATTTTTCTGAAAATAAATAAACAAGAATATCCACACACATATCAACACATCACATAACAAATATCAAATCCATCAACTATTGACAAATAACTCGTACATCGAGATACAATAACATTATGTCATATATCGATCTAAAAATGATTATATCGATATATATATATATATACATACACACATCTTCTCTACAAATAAACAACCAATACGTCAGGTATCCATCGCATGAAATACTGACATGGCTACGTGAATACTCATGATTCTAGTAAAATTTGTCAAAATAAACGGTGAAATGCTGTTAGATTTGCTTTTATGTGGAATTCTCAACTCAACTATAATAAAATTTCAGACCTTTCCATAACTCCCAAGTCAAGTTCGATTTCAATGATTTCAGTTTCATTACTCTTATACACCAGATACAACCTATTCATAATATCATATTCATTTTTGGCTCAAAATTAGAAAATCCTCTGAAAAGTTCGAAAATATTATGAACGGGTTTATAACCTTTCAGATCATTCCTATCGTTAGCTCAAATTCTTGAATTACATGTTTTCAAAAAAAATTCTGAAAACGCTACGAAAAGATCCAGAACCCTCGAGAACTTTCTAGAAGGATCCAAATATCATTATATCACCATAATTAAATCATATCTATCATTAAATTCATCTAAAAATTGACATATGAGAAATCAGATTTTACCGAAAATTTGCATAACCTGTCAGATCGATCTAATTCATTCTGATTTCACTCGAATTCTACAAACTGTACAAATTCAATACATTCTCGCTCTATTAACTCAATACACATCAATATATATAATTCTATGAGTCTACTGGAAGCATCCAAACATGTTACATAATTATGTCAAAAATAGCAAGTTTTTACCAGGATGTCTTACCAAAATTCTGAGGGCACCAATTGACTCCCAACGCGCCCACAAATGAGTAGGAATCGACGAAATTCAAATCAAACAACCGTGTGAATGGGTATTACTGTTCACCACACGTTCTTGCTTTGTTTTGCATGAAACCAAGCACCGATCGATGAAATCGTCATCGCAGCCTCATTATATGTCCCTTGAGCTCTCATTTGGTGGGTAGATTTCTCCGTGAATTGAAGCGACGAACCAGAACCAGAGGTGGTTAACACGAAAGTTGTTTATCTTCGAAATTCTTTCCAACGGATCAAAACTCAGCTCAATGAGAGTTCTTTTGCTATTTCTATAACTGAAACAACAAGTTTCCGACATATAAAATATATAAAAATATGCATAACCGATCCTTTCAAATTATGCGATTTCCAAAGATTCGAAGCACCACTTCAAGACATTCTGACATTTTTCCAACACTCAAATTCTTATTCTCCAATATTATTCCGTGAGACCTAAACTTCGATTTGAGAACCTTCTAAAAATATTCCGAAAATTCAGGAGATTACTGCAAATATAACGATATAAAAAAAATGGGGAGATAGATAAAGGATACATGACATCTAAAAGAATATTGAATACTTTTAGGGGGTTATCGGACTCATAAGCAAGAAGTGAATCGTATTTCAAGAGGAAAGAACTAATTGAAGGACCTATTAGATAAAGAAAAGAGCTATCCATCTTTTCTGTCAGTAGATCACAAAATATTTGTTGATGTTTAGGTCTTATTAATTAAAATTAAGGTCGTCCCATGCATGCATTAAAATGTAAACGTAACCCAAAAAAAAAAAAAAGAAGTAAAAAAAGAAAAAGAAACCATTAAAACAAAATCCATTTTGACTCTATCCACTTCCAAAATCATAATAGAAAGTAGTTAATAAAAGATAATGGATTCTTTACCAATAAAACATTTTCGCTCTTTCTCTCTCTCCCTGAACAACAACCATGTTCATGGCGTCTCCATTTTTTAATTAATTCTGCAATTCAACGTCAAACCCTTTTTCAATTTGATCGCTCTTTCTTTCCCCCACCACTCACATTTCTTGTGCATCAAATCATTGATTCTCATTCTATGTTCATAGCAAGATTTTGATTATTATCTTATTGTGTTGTTATGATTTTTATTTTTATTGTTTATAAATTTTGAGATGATGGAATTAAAAGGTAAGAGATTATTTTGATGGGTAACACATGTCTAGGACCAAATCTCAACGGCATCGGATTCTTGCAATCTATTACGGTGGCCTGGTGGCGGAAACCTCCGCCGGAAAATAGTCTCCCTCCGCCGTCCAAAAATGAACCCCCATCCGACCAATCCCCCCCAACTCAAAACACGCCTCCTCCGAATGTCCAAATCAACAATAACACAAAACAACCGGCGCCGGCACCGCCACCGGAACAAGAACAACAACCCAAGAAACCTCCACATATGAAGCGGCTTTCGAGTGCCGGGTTGCAAGTCGGATCGGTGTTAGGAAGAAAGACGGAGAATCTAAAGGAAAGATATAGCTTGGGGCGCAAGTTAGGGCAAGGGCAATTCGGAACAACGTTTTTGTGTGTAGAGAAAGCAACCCATAAAGAATTTGCCTGTAAATCGATAGCTAAGAGAAAGCTGACGACAGAAGAAGATGTTGAAGATGTGAGAAGAGAGATTCGGATAATGCATCACTTGGCGGGTCACCCGAATGTGATTCAGATTGTTGGTGCTTATGAAGATGCTGTTGCAGTTCATGTGGTGATGGAGCTCTGCGCCGGAGGAGAGCTTTTTGATAGGATTATACAGAGAGGGCATTACACGGAGAGAAAGGCGGCGGAGCTAACGAGGATTATTGTAGGTGTTGTTGAAGCTTGTCATTCTTTAGGCGTTATGCATAGAGATTTGAAGCCGGAGAATTTTCTTTTTGTAAACCAACAAGAGGAGGCGCCTCTTAAAACTATTGATTTTGGACTGTCAATGTTCTTTAGGCCAGGTTGGTCACTTTAATTTCATTTGTGTTATTCTGATGATTTTTTCCATAATTTTTCTGCCGTATGTTCCTGTTGATTGTCTAGATTTAGGTACAGAAATTGTAGATGAAACTCATTATTATAATAAGGACTAAAGACAAGGGAAATAGAGAGGGAGAACAAAGGGTCTTGGATATGTATAAAGTAATGTGTATTTAGAAAGTGCTCCAGTGAGAAAATAGAAGCAAATGGTGTTGTCATATATCAAGCGATGTAGGAAAATGTATAAGTTTATATGGACAGAAATCATAAATAGAGATCTGGGTTTTATGAAGCTTGATGAAAAAATGATTTCAGATAAAATACAATGACATCAAAAATCCATGTAGTTGACTCCATATAGTGGGATAAAAATATTTGTTTGGTTTGCTTTGGTTTGGATATGTAATTCAGAAGTTCTAGCGTTGTTCTCTTTTAGAAGCAATTTCATTGATGTTTGGATAAACAAAGAAATTAAGTTCAAGCACTCTTTGTTTGAATCAAATATATATATATTTTTATATTACTGAGAACTGATTAATAAGTCTTGCAGGTGAAACATTCACTGATGTGGTGGGAAGCCCTTATTATGTTGCCCCAGAAGTGTTACAGAAACATTATGGTCCCCAATGTGATGTGTGGAGTGCTGGGGTGATCGTTTACATTTTGCTAAGTGGAGTCCCTCCATTTTGGGATGGTGAGTATCTCATTATCCAAAAAAGCCTCAACTTCTGCAGTTTTGTTTATGATTACAGGCACAAGGCATATAATTTTATTCTTTTGCTGTGTTATTTTTCCTGGAACAGAAACGGAGCAAGGAATATTTGAGCAGGTTTTGAAAGGTGATATTGACTTTATTTCAGAACCATGGCCTAGTATATCTGCAAGTGCAAAAGACCTGGTTCGCAGAATGCTTGTAAGGGACCCCAAGAAGCGTTTGACAGCACATGAAGTTCTATGTAAGTCTTTGTCATCTGATTTCTACATAACTGATCATATATAAACCGTCTTGATTCCTAATGTAATAATATCTCGCACATTCAGATTTTATTCGAGATAGTACGGATATTATCTCACTCGTCCGGATATTATTACCATTAGGATGTCCGAACCTGATCAGCTCTGCTGATTTCTAATGGTCCTTTCATTCTTACAGGCCACCCTTGGGTTCAGTTGGGCGGTGTAGCTCCCGATAAACCTCTAGATTCTGCTGTTCTATCTCGCCTGAAGCAATTTTCTGCCATGAACAAGCTCAAAAAAATAGCCATCAGAGTAAGCACCTCTTTCAATTTGAGATCCTCTAGGTTTATGACTTGCCAATTTGTGTTAAGTTTCTTAACAAAAGACTTGTAAATTTTCATAGGTCATTGCTGAGAGATTGTCTGAAGAAGAAATAGCAGGACTTAAAGAAATGTTTAAGATGATAGACACTGATAATAGTGGAAATATTACTCTTGAGGAACTGAAGAATGGCTTGGAAAGAGTTGGTGCTAATCTAATGGATTATGAAATTGACGGGTTAATGCAAGCAGTAAGTGTTTATTGTTATATAACAGAGAATGAAATTGAGCTGCCATAGTATTTAATTAGCCTAAATCATTGTCTCATTGAACTCGTTTTCTTTCCAGGCAGATATCAACAACAGTGGTACAATGGACTATGGTGAATTCATAGCTGCAATGCTTCATCTAAACAAAATCCAGAAGGAAGATCATTTGTACGCAGCCTTTTCATACTTCGACAAAGATGGCAGCAGTTACATTACTCAAGATGAAATCCAGATCGCCTGTCAACAGTTTGGCTTAGATGATACACATTTAGAAGATATAATACGCGAAGTTGACCAAGATAATGTAAAATGCCTTATGTACTAATTGCTCTCTCTACATTCTTAGGAATCAAAAGAAATTTGTTTACATTATTTACCCATTTTTGTTTTTTTTGCAGGATGGTCGAATTGATTACAATGAGTTTGTAGCTATGATGCAAGACTCTGGCTTGGGGAAGAAGGTATATAAATAACTTTGAGTTGAGTATTTAGCATTATTCATTGGATCCGGATGTGCCAGAACAATACCATGCTATTTCTTCTTGAGTTTCTTCCAGTGCATACTGTTATATGTAAAGATCCAACTCATTTTAGATATTTACCTTTTTAGTTTTCTGGTGGCTATATTGAATCAGGTTAGATCATAAGAGAAATATTGCATTGGAGAAGCTTATTTTTATTCATAATAAAAGCTGCTTCCTTTTTTTTTTTTTTCTTTTTTTCTGTTACCTAGGGGTGACAAAGTCTGGCCCGATCTGACTTGGTGGGCTTTAGCCTGACCCAAAACAAAATTTGTCCTCGTCTAGAATTTTGCCTATGTATCATCTCTGGCCCGGCCACGCTCGGCCAAAACAAAATAGGTTGATGTGTGTGTATATTATATGTATATGCTTGTAGGAAATGAACATATGCAGTTTCAATAATGGGTTACTTCAGCGTTCGTGTGATTTATTTTGAACATGGTTTTAATAACTGGACTAGATCGATCAGTTGAATCGGGAATTGGTTGTGAATTCGGTCTAGTTGAACCTGAAATTCGGGGTGTAAAAAAATCGGTCAAAATCGATGAAATTAATGAACTGGATCAGTCGGTTCCTAAAAAATTAATTAAAAATTAAAATTATTCATAATGTCATCCGGTTTTACTAGTTCAATCAGAAACGGTTCAACATGTTAAACCAATAACTCATTGAATCTTTTAAATCACCGGTCTGATTTTCAAAACATTGATTTTTAGCAAAAGAGTCGGAGGTTTATGAATAAGTACAAACTTATTGATGGGACACTACGAATGAAAAGCTACAATTGAATATTTATTGGTATGTATTGTAGGGACTTGGATTCGTTATTAAATTGAACTATTTTTTTACCGATTATGATTGGTAGTTATTAAATCTTAATAATTTATTTGATAAAATATTATAAAAAATTTAATACATCTAATTAGCTAGCACTATATCCAAATTCACATCGTAGGGCGAAGCTAGAGGATCTTGGATTTTACACAAGTTAATGAATAAGAAAAAACTTTCAATATAATAATCTCTAAACGGGTATTAATTAAGCTTAACACCGTTCTTTTCAATCCTTTTTTTTTTTTGGGGGGTTAAGTTCTACATATTCATGCCTTTATAATAATTGATATTAGATAAGAAGAATCAATGGAAATAAAATAATAAATAAAAATTATCGATTGTCTCCTTCTTTATTAATCGATATACTAAGATTGATGGTCAATTAACAAAAATATTGTTGACTAATCTTTGTGAATCAATTAAATTTCCAAATATCATATGGCTTTTCCATATTTTCTTATTGATTTACCGTATAAATTGAGAGCCTCTTTGTGCTTTATGCTTATGAAGATGAATCGGAGTAATTTCTATTGGTTAATATTTTATCCAGGCACCACGGCGAGTATTGGATTACTAGGATCCAAAAAGCCTTATCCTAAATCTTAAATTGACTAAAAATAGTATTCTAAATAGGTAGGTAAGTTCATGGTCCCTTGCAATTTTGTTTTGATAGGTTCATATAGATTTATGAGAATAAACGGATAGACAGTGACTTTTTTGACATCAACGAAGTGGTCTCGATCAAAAAAAATTGATTATAAATAGAATTTTTGATATTAATAAAATAGTCCCGATTAAAGATGATAAGACTTATGATGACAACAAAACAACAAAATTCTCCAAACTTTTGCAAGTAAATTTGAGAATTGATTCAATGCTTTATTTCTGCTCTCAACTTGTTATTTATAGCTGAGTTAGTTACAAATTATGTTACATTTGTTATAACAGTAATTCGTTAATGGTTAACTACTCCTTAACAATCCTAACTAACTTTCGTGCTCAAACTAACTCCTCACCATTTGGCGCATATACAAATTCAAACATTGCAAACATATTCTTGATATTTTATTGGCTTCACAATGATCTTTTGAGGCCAAGTGATCTGCTGGGTTTGAAGTCTAGAAGAATCATGCTGATGTTGCTGATGTGTAACAGTTCCACTCACATTCAAACAGACCTTGTCCTCATGGTCGAAGGCAGGGAAAGCTTGCTGAAACCTAGCGAGATCCTCCAATGTGTTATCTTCAACTGGAAAATTTTTCCATTAAACCAATACTTTGGGAACCTGGTGCTGACCCTGAAATAACACACAAGTGCTGATGATGGCCAAGGGTTCACAGCAAAAGTCTTCGTGAGTGGTTGGGAGAGGTGAAATTGTCTCTGGAGGAACAAGAAGAGGAGACTTATAAGCCTTGAGCTGAGAAATATGGAAGATATTATGGATCTTAGTAGTAGCTGGTAGTTATAAACGATAGGCCACTGAACATATACGCTTGGTGATTAAGTAGGGCCCAAAATAACACATGCTAAGTTTATGGGACAAACGTTTGGCCACCGAGTGTTGTCTGTAGGATTGTAACTTGAGTCATACCCAATCCCCTTTATTAAATTGCTTGTCACTGCGATGTGTATCAGCCATATGCTTCATGCTTTGTTGAGCCTTGTTTAACTATAGCTTGAGTTGTTGTAAAACTTTGTCTCGTTCTAGTAGTTCTAATTCCACAGCCTCTAAAGGGGAAGTACCTTTAATATACATAGGAATGGTAGGGGGCGCTCTGTTAGGGTTGGCGCTTCGAGTGCCAATCCGGATCATATTTATGTCCGATTCATGAATAAGAACAATTATTTTTTCCATAATATTACTTATTTATGGTAATAGTTCTTGCTTTTATATACATATTCGATCTAATTACGATTAGATTGAAACTATATGATTTAGTAATATGTATATTAGACAAAGACTCGATAATATATTTTTAGTGCGCAGTTACAAAGTATTTTATAATTGACATTGGGAAGTGTCACTACTAGAAGTATATTATCAAATAAAGTTCCTGGTCAAGATTTACTGACACGGGTCAGTTAGTAAAATCCTCTGAGATGAGTACATGTCGTATATCGAGACTTGGTCAATGAACCATAAGTCTTGGGAGACTCGTATAGACGTGTAGGTGTTTATTTGATAAACACTGAATGACTCATCGAAGATTTCCTAATAGATGGTACACCAACGTCAATAGAATCTTATCGGGTCGAGTAGCATAGTGGTCCTTCGACTTGAGATACCACTGTGGATATATGAGATATCCTCCACATTTTGATGACAGTCACGTCACCGATCTATTTATATAAGACCTCCGCCTATTCGTTGGGTGTGGACTGATGCTCATGATATCCTGTGAGTATCAGATAGAATCCGTCAGTCCTATGTATAGGGCATAGGTATCAGGTACGTATTTGCGATCTACTAAATCCATGGATGTAGTATACTTCGGAAGCGAGTTCCGAATGTTATTTAGAGATCATAAATTTAAAGGTCGACTATATTATACCTTAGGGATTTGATGTTCTTATCTATATCCCCGGTATAATATTGATTGCCTGTGACAGAGGGATTGCACGTATGCAATGACCTCGACTTGCATAGTTTAGCGAGATTATCCGTGGTCGTCATAATTTACGAGTGTATGAATTATGGACACGAAATTGGATTCCGTGACGGATTAACCTAAACTTAGAGAGTCCCACAAAATGAAGTGTACTCGTTGAGCACTTGGGCAACGCGTTATGAATAATATAGATTATTCATAATACTTCACCGGATTAAATGAGTTAATTCGAATCGTTTAAATGTTTAAACGAAAATACATGTATTAGGGACATTTCGGTCAATTAATAATTAATGTGTATTTATATTTGATACAAAATTTGATTTGATACATATTAATTATTTATCAAATGAGACTTTGACACATGCCATTAATATATGTATTTGTTATTTAATGTAAATAAAAATACATATATAATAATAATCGTATTAATTAATTATTTCGGTGTTTAAATGTTAAATATCTAGATAATTAAATTATTTCAATATTACATAAATATTATGCAATATGTTTGATTATTATTGGTTACATGTGGCATGATTTTATTAAGCTTAAAGTTTACAAATTGGATTTGTTAACTTAAAGGTTATTTTTATTAATTAATTAGATTGATTAACCAAATGACCAAAATACCCTTCTTGAAACCCCAAAGTCGGTTTGGCCTTGATATTTTAAGTAGAAAATTTTATTTTCTCCTTTCATTAGAAGCCATGGCCGAACCTATCTCCATAAAAAGTTCCCAAATTTTTCTTGAAGATACAAGGAAGAAAATGAAGAAATTCAAGAAAAAGTTTAAGGAAATTACAAGATTTGGAGGTAATCTTCAATAATCTTAAACTTAGAAAGCTTGTTTCTTGTTCTTGAATATCTAGAATAGTTCTAGGGTTTCTTCCTTTCTTAAATTTTGGGGCTTTTTGATTTGGAGGATGAATTTGGAGGCTAGATGCATGTGTGAAGTTTGATTGGATGATATTAGTGTAATATTGATTCAATTTTATCATTTGATGACTTGTTGCCATTCTAGAGTATTATGACCACTCTTGTAATACCTAGAATTATTCTTGAGTTCTTCATAGGTGGTGGCTTTGGTTGCTGTTAGGATTAATATGATTAATATTGAGAAAATTGGATTTATAGCATGAAAAAAGATATTTTTGGTTACCAAATCAGATTTGGAAATTTTGTCTTTTGGTGATGAAAAGTATGTATAAATATATTGGATGTGTTTTGGGCATTGGAACAATTGTCGGAAATTGTTTCAGAGTTGAAATATGCGAAAACGGCGAAAAACAGCGTTACCGGGTGAGTTTCGGGCTTACCGGGTGTCTGCTGTCCAAACAGTGAATTGGACTCTGTTTGGGCAGCCCATGAACTGCCCAAGTACTATTGGGGCTGACCTTGGCATCCCCCATGTGTATTGGTAGGTCGGTTCGGACAAAAACGTATTTTATGCCATTTTGCGGAAAAACGTTTTCGTAAAGGTTTCACGATGTTTCTAACCTATTTATGTCGTTATTTGATATCGAATAAATATGTTTAGGTGAAATATGATTGAATTATTCATATTGGATATTGAATAATTTATTTGGTAACTTTAAAAGTTTTTAAAGTTACGATTTCGCCCGAACCGCGAGCTTCCGCTGCGCCCGCGCTAAAACCCCAACAAAAATTGTATCAGAGTAGGTCTGATCCTTCATCCATTACATTTTTCATGCTTGATATATGATATATATAATCTAATTTTGATATTTGCACATGCATGTAATTTAGATGTTTCTTAACTTTTCGGTTTTACGTTAACGGAAAACATAACGCAGATTTAATGGTTTAGTTATGTTATGTTTTCATAGGTAGAATTAAACTGTTGAGAAATTGATTAAGATTAAATTATGCATTTAAGACTCTCCTTAGGAATATTCCCGTTTAAATAAGGCATTAAAGTAACTAATATTAGGAATACTTATTTCTTGGTCCGCTTTGTCAGTACAGATGCAAATGTTTTCTTGATGTTGTAGCTGTATCGTGCCAAAGCTGTGCAATTATGGCTGATGGTAGTTCATTTGTGCCGGTAGAACTTGTATGATAAGAGACAAATTCAAGTGAAAGTGTAAATCCTGAACGTGACAAAGCTGTCAGGACTACATTGGTTGCTTAAGTTTGTCACTGACAAGTGAAGTCTTGATACGCCACATTGTGAATGTGCCAAAGCTATCATAACGAGAAACAGTCAGGACCAAAATCAGGAGTCACAGTGAGTGTGATTGACAATGAGTTGTCTACCTGTGAATATATGTAGGCGAGAACGTGCCAAAGCTGTGAGTCGAAATATATTCATGTGGTCCACTTCTCTCTATGTAATTCAATTTAATTATTGGATTCTCATTTTCCGTTGAGGATTACGGTATTATGTAAAGTAGTGGGAGGCACTGCTGGGTTAAAAATTCATAACTAAGACAGTGTGTAATATTATGAAAAAGGCCGCTAATGTTTCCTTTATTCTATATTGTTGATAGAATTAGACTTCTAATCTCTTGACTGCATGCATATTTATATATATGTTTTCTGACTTTCTTTATGGTTACAGTTTTCTAGAATAGGTTCTAGATTAAGAGTAAGCTTGGATATTGTTATATTAGTCTAAACCATCGGGAACTACTATTCCGATTTTCTTGAAAATCAAGATGGTTAGTGACTTAGTTACTAACTCACATTAGGTTATCTAAATAGATATTCATTTTAGGATATAATAGTCTAGAGAGAATAGTTTCTTTTACAGTAAGAGTTGACCTGAATTAGTTGATGTCTCGAGATTCTTAACTGGTATTAAGAAAACCTATTAGGTATTTGTTTATCTGATAATGACGTTTCTTGGCTTTAGTGACCTTTAGAGGTAATGTGTCTGACACAATTTGCTAATCGATTATTTACAATTGTTGTGAATAGTTGAAGGCAAATAATAATGATAAAAAAATGAGATGTGTATAGTTGTGTGTGGAGAATATTGTTGGACAGTTATGACCCATAGCGTCACTGTTTGTAAAAGACATTGTGTTTTTTTTTTGTACAAAATTAACTATGTTGTAATGAAATTGCCTTTTACAGTTTTGTAATTTATTCACTTTGATATATAAATGGTAGAAGTCCTTATGATTAATTCCGGATTGAGATGATATGAGACAATATCAATCTTTAAAGGTTTAATCATTAAATATCCCTAGTCATAGTATTATCGAGATTGGACATCGATAATGCTGAATAGACTAGTATTGCACTTGTACGCGTTGTGAGGGCATAACGACATAGTTCTCATATATTTAAGTATTGGATACTTATGCAAGTGCGATAGGAGGTTGTGTTTTACCGATGGTACGGAAAACAGCTTCGCTCTGGATAGACCTCGCGGAATCCCATTGGTAGTATTTATATGTGTCTATGGGAGTCCGCTTCAGGGTAGGTGTATTTGGTCTTAACCTGAGACTTGCATCGCTAGTACTTGCGACAATCGGTAAACTTTTGTTTTGGTCGTCCAGGGCTTTAACAGGTTCTGTGTACGCCTCTTCTGGGTTTATTGAGAATCGTAGTGTATTGGATGTGATGTCAAGACGGAAGTATCACTCAGACATATGGAGATGATGATCACGTAGGGATTCAGAACTGGTTCTCTATTGTGTTGCAACCATCGGGATAATATGACAAGGTCATGATTATTCGATTCAAATAGACTAGTTGCTTGATATCCGATATGTGCTTCGTACGGGGCAGACACTATTCCAGCCTCAGGCCTTGCACGTGACATCCGATACTGGATCGCAATACACAATACTACGGTATACTATGCCTGACATAGATCGTATATTCCAGTAAGAATATTTCTGGAGAATTGGGTAGACATGGCGCTTTGCTAGAAGCCAACCTTGTCTCATAAATCGGTAAAAAAGTAGTACGAGGTACGTACATGTTCGGATAGTCCGACGACCGTATTTCTGCCAACATATCCGGAGATCTATTGGGTCGCTTCCCGAAGATTCATCGATGATGTTTGATTCGAACTTTATTAATCTGGGATTAATTGCGGAGAAACTTTATCTTGGATAAAGTACTATTTGAAGAGAGAGAAAGATTAATTTGGAATTAATCGACAAAATAATATATTCGATATATTAAACGAAATTGGATTTCGACACGGAATTAAAATTAGATTTTAATTCGGGCAAACGAGTTAATTTAGAATTAATTCGTTAGCGACGTGAATAGTAATTTCGCTAGGCATAATTATTTAATTACGTCGCGATGGAAGTTTTTTAATTCAGAATTAGCGAAACCGAGCCCGGAAGTGTTTGCAGGCCCACTCGCATTTTGAATTAAAGTGGGGCCCACAAATCACATCGCGAGTCACATCACTTGTCACTTTAGTGATAGATGTCTTGTCACTTTTTTGGTGAGTGACATGCAGTCACTATTCATGATGGAGTTAGGTGTGGGCATTTAATGCCATTTTGGAGCCAAAATTTGGCTTTGACTTTTGTAAAGCATATACCAACTTTGGTAATTGTTTTTTCATTATTGTTTTTTGGAAAACAAATTGAAAACAAAAGAAAACTCCTTCTCTCATTTTGCAAAAACCGTGAGCTACCAAGAAGGGAATTTGATTTTCTTTCTTCATTTGCTAGCACAAATCAAAGGATCAAACAAAGGTGTTAGAGAAACAAACACAAGAGCTTGGATCTTGAAAAGCTTGGAGCTTGGAACTTCTTTCCTTTGGCCGAATCTTCATCATCTTCATCAACAAACAACCTTGGCCGAATCACAAAGAGGACTTGGAGGAAAAGTTTTGTTGAGCATCACATCCAAACCGATCTTTGTAAGTATGTTTCTGCCATGCTTCTTAGTAGTATTCATTCTATTTCATGGCTTAAAATGATCTTGGGACATCAACAGAAAACAACAAATATCGATTCTCACAATACGACAACTATAAGTATTGGATACTAAATCTCCCGTCTAGTTATTTAAAATAGTGTTTAATGATTGTTTTGATATTTGATATCAGAACTTGTGACTATTGGATAGTTACTTGTTCTTTATAAACAGTTTTTACATATTTTAATACGACTAGTAGTGTCATTAACGAAGAGATAAACATTAAGAAATATATTCGGTTAACTAAATAACTTAAAATAGTGCTTTATGAGATTTTATCACATAAGCATTAGATGATTATTCCGTATGGTAATGGATGGTCTGATACGAGATCACACTACATATCATTATCTATTTAATGAATATTGTATTCGGGAATGTGATTAAATCTCATTTAACCAATGATCATCATTGGACCACAAATTTATTAAACTAATACATTGGATGTATGTAGTTTAATGAATTATAAATTACCTTGGATAGTTTTCTTTACTTCGTAACTTAGTTAATGAGTTGTCATGACTTAATTACGCATTTCTGAAAGAACATAGATTTAACGTCTTGAAAAGTTTAGAACTTTCAATATGTTCTAATGAAACGCATATAGAATATTGTGAATGGTTCAAAGATATTTGATTTGAAGTTTTGAAAACTATATCTTTAAAATTCATCATGAGTCTTTAAATTGTTCAAAGATATTTGATATGATCAAACATCTGAATTTATGACAATTACTTCTAAGGTTATTTAATGAATATGTTTTTTACTCAATATTATTCTTCTACGATTCCCTCGTGATGGAATTGGTCAGTGGGAGAAATCGAATCTTATATGATTTGATTCGTTTGATATTGAGTGTTACCAAATTTTTTTCAATACTCTTGGGGATATGCTCCAATAACACTAATTCGTCATTTTAATTAAGATTCCATTAGTTTCTACAGTTACGTATATGATATGTATAAGTAGAAAATTCGAATATTGAAAAGTTTGAGATTTGAATCTTTCTTTTGTATAATGGTTATATAATTGAAACTATTTGCACCTTGGAGGTACAAATAAAAGTTTATCATTTATTCTATTTAATAGAATATTGTATTCTATTTGATGGAATATCTTTTCTATGATTACGAGTAATAAAACTGTTTTATTACTTGGTGTGTAACATCAGATGTTGACCATTGTAGAAAAGACTTGACTTATTGAAGTTAAATGTGCTAATGATAAACTGTAAATGGAACTACATAATTAATAAGATGAAAAGACCCTTAGAAAGCTTCCATATAAGTCCAATAGGATGTCAGAATCATTAGCGTAGTATTAGATTCTTAATGGATCTGTTGTTTTCTTATCGAAGAAAAATATCCTATAACTTATAGTGGGAGCTATATTTGATATCGATTTCAGAAGTTAACACTGAACCATAGATCTAAGATTGTTCGTAGCTTACTATGATCAAGTTTGGAACTTTATTGAGCTTTCGTTATGAATCGTTCATAAAATATACAAATTATTTGCGCAGCAAAAGTAAAGTGAGCTAATTAAAGGTTTGACCTTTATAGTATGACAGTGAGAAATGTTATACTCAACAATTTATTGTAGATTTTGAGGAAACTTGTCTCTAGTCACACTAATTGAACAATTAAAGAATTGTTGGTTAATGTTGATATTAAATTATGTATTTTAGCTAGGAATACAAAGTGGCGTTCCTGAATGGTTTCTTCGAAGAAGAGATCCATTGTGATTTCTTTGTTTGAAGAGTTTGTTCTGGAATGGCCCTAGAGTTTGTATTCTGCTAAGATCGCAGTTTGGTATAATAGCTTATAAAGCCTACTGTAGACTCAGCTGAGCTTTCCGGAAATACGTGTTCTCTAATTTTGATAACAGTCAGATTGTTTGATTTTATCAAAGCATAGAGAATACATATTTGATAGTAGGGTCAGTGGAAGCGTACAAATTTCTTTCTAGTATTGTATATCCTAACGACATTATCATTATTAATGTAACAATGAGATGTTTGTAAGGTAAAAGGTTTACCTAAGTCTTATTTTCTCCGTGAAAGTAGTGAGAATAGTCTCTATTATATTTGATATAAAGTTTCATATATGATATAAAACTAAGAGAGTTCTGAGATACTCATTAATCGTGCATTAGATATGATCTAATAAAGGAAACAGTAAGACTATATGTGTGACAGTTAGTATAACTGTTTGACAGTTAGTGTGTCTCTTGTATATAGTATTCATCTTTCATAAAGGATAATTCCTTTGTCGAAAGAGAAATTAATTAGAATGTCTAGTCATTTATGCATCATAGGATGATGACATAAATAATACTATATTATGTGCGATTAAAAATATCAATTTAATCGTAATTGTTACGAACTATTTTGATATGTTATAGACCATAGGATATGTCTTGAAACCTGTTCTTTGTTATCTTGGAGATATTAAGAACAAGTTTCTTATTCATGGAGAATATAGTCTGCAACCATTAGGGTCAGATTAGTTTTGAGTCTAATTATGACGCTAGACAGTCTACGTCATATAAAGTCAGAAAAGATGCAGTGGGAGTGTCACAGTTGATTATACTATATTAGTGGAATTAGTTGTAACTTATAAAGTATTGACTTATGAAGTTACAAAGTGACCTTATAGATTAGAAGTTTTGATATTAGTGTTGTGCTTGTGGTTGTCACATAATATTTGGATTTGATCCCTAAATACATAGACAACTCAGTTGCTGTAGTACAATATTGATGTTGCATCTGAGTCATATTGATGTATAACTTAGGTTATATAATATATGAATGATGCTAGCTAAGTAAACGATTGGGTTTGTTGGACACACTCAATAACTTATAGCGGGTTTACTTGTTGTTGCCTACCTCTTGAGTGCTAGGTCAGCTCTTGAGGACCATGCATATATAATATATATTTAGATGTGTATATGTTACCTTAGATTGACACTAGAGCAAGGAGAAATTATTAGGGTTGGTGCTCCGAGTGCCAATCCGGATCGTATTTATGTCTGATTCATGAATAAGAACAATTCATTTTTCCATAATATTACTTATTTATGGTAATAGTTCTTGCTTTTATATACATATTCGTTCTAATTACGATTAGATTGAAACTATATGATTTAGTGATCTGTATATATTAGACAAAGACCCGATAATATATTTTTAGTGCGCAGTTACAAAGTAGTTTATAATTGACATTAGGAAGTGTCAATACTAGAAGTATATTATCAAATAAAGTTCCTGGTCAAGATTTACTAACACAGATCGGTTAGTAAAATCCACTGAGACCAGTATATGTCGTATATCGAGACTTGGTCCGATGGTTTATCCCAATGAACCATTAGTCTTGGGAGACTCGTATAGACGTGTAGGTGTTTATTTGATAAACAATGAACGACTCACCGAAGATTTCCTAATAGATGGTACGCCAACGTCAATAGGAATGTTCTCGAGTCGAGTAGCATAGTGGTCCTTCCACTTGAGATACCACTGTGAATATATGAGATATCCTCCACACTTTGATGGCAGTCATGTCACCGATCTATTTAGATTAGACCTCCGTCTGTCCGTTGGGTGTAGACTGATGCTCATGATATCCTGTGAGTATGAGATAGAATCCGTCAGTCCTGTGTACAGGGCATATGTATCAAGTATGTATTTGCGATCTAGTAAATCCATGGCCGTGGTATACTTCGGAAGCGAGTTCCAAATGTTATTTAGAGATCGTAAATTTAAAAGTCAACTATATTATACCTTAGGGATTTGACGTTCTTATCTATATCCCCGGTATAATATTCATAGCCTGTGACAGAGGGATTACATGTATACAATGACCTCGACTTGCATAGTTTAGCGAGATTATCCGTGATCGTCATAATTTACAAGTGGTGAATTATGGACACAGAATTAGATTCCATGACGAATTAACCTAAACTTAGAGAGTCCCACAATATGAAGTGTACTCGTTGAGCACTTGGGCAACACGTTAGGAATAATATAGATTATTCATAATACTTCATTGGATTAAATGAGTTAATTCGAATCGTGTAAATGTTTAAACGAAAATACATACATTAGGGGCATTTCAGTCAATTGATAATTAATGTGTATTTGTATTTGATACAAAATTTGATTTGATACATATTAATTATTTATCAAATGAGACTTTGACACATGCCATTAATATATGTATTTGTTATTTAATATAAATAAAAATACATATATAATAATAATCATATTAAGTAATTATTTAGGTGTTTAAATGTTAAATATCTAGATAATTAAATTATTTCAATATTACATAAATGTTATGCAATATGTTTGATTATTATTGGTTACATGTGGCATGATTTTATTAAGCTTAAAGTTTACAAATTGAAATTGTTAACTTAAAGTTTATTTTTATTAATTAATTATATTAATTGACCAATGATCAAAATACCCTTCTTGACACCCCAAAGTCGGTTTGCCCTTGATATTTTAAGTAGAAAATTTTATTTTCTCCTTTCATTAGAAGCCATGGCCGAACCTATCTCATAAAAAGTTCCCAAAATTAAATAATTAGAAATAAATATCATATCCCTAAGTCATAATTAGTATGATAAGTGGTGAGATATTATTGTAACAAATGACATGACTTTTTTAAGCTTAAGTGTTCAAATTGAACAAGTAAGTTAAGGTTTATTAAATAAAATTTGAAAAAGAACCAAAATACCACTCCCCCAATTGCATGTGTGAAGTTAGATTGAATGATAGTAGTGTAATATTAGTTCAATTTTATCATTTGATGACTTTTTGCCAGTCTAGAGTGTTATGACCACTCTTGTAATTCCTAGAATTTTTCTTGAGTTCTTTATTTCTGGTGACTTTGGTTGGTGTTAGTATTAATATGATTAATGTTGAGAAATTTGGATTTAAAGCATGAAAATGATATTTTTAATTACCAAATCAGATCTGGAGTTTCTATGATTTTGGTGATGAAAATTATGTTGTATGAATGTATTGGATGTGTTTGGGGCATTGGAACAATTGCCGGAAATTATTTCGGAGTTGAAATATGTGAAAACGGTGAAAAATGGCGTTACCGAGTGAGTTTCGAGCTTACCGGGTGTCCGCTGTCCAAACAGTGAATTAGTTACTGTCAGGGCAGCCCATGAACTACCCAAGGACTATTGGGGCTGACCTGGGCAGCCCTCATGTCTATTGGTTGGTCGGTTCAGATAAAAACACGTTTTATGCCATTTTGCGGAAAAAACATTTTCGTAAAATTTTCGCAATGTTCTAACCTATTTATGTCATTATTTGATATCGAATAAATATGTTTAGATGAAATATGATTGAATTATTCATATTGGATATTGAATAATTTATTTGGTAATTTTAGAAGTTTTTCAAAGTTGCGATTTCGCCTGAATCGCTAGCTTCCGTTGCGCCCGTGCTTAAACCCCAACAAAAATTGGTATCAGAGCGGGTATGATCCTTCATCCATTACATTTGTCATGCTTGATATATGGTATATAATCCAGTTTTGATATTTACACATGCATGTAATTTAGATTTTTCTAACTTTTCGGTTCTACATTAACAGAAAACATAACGCAAATTTAATGGTTAAGTTAAGTATGTTTTTCCAGGTAGAATTATACTGTTGAGAAATTGATCTAGATTAAAATCTACATTTGATGTAGAGTAGAACCCTCTTTAGGAATATCCCCGCTTAAATAAGGCGTTAAAGTAACTAGTATTATGAATACTTGTTTCTTGGTCCGCCTTGTTAGTACGGATGCAAATGATTTCATGATATTGTAGCTGTATCGTGCCAAAGCTGTGCAGTTATGGCTGATGGTAGTTCATTTGCACCAGTAGAACTTATATGATAAGAGACAAATTCAAGTGAAAGTGGAAATCCTGAACGTGTCAAAGCTGTCAGGACTACATCGTTAACTTGTGTTTGTCACTGACAAGTGAAGCCTTGATACACCTCATTGTGAACGTGCCAAAGCTGTCATAACGAGAAACGGTCAGGACCAAAATCATGAGTCACAGTGAGTGTGATTGACAATGAGTTGTCTACTTGTGAATATACGTAGGCGAGAACATGCCAAAGCTGTGAGTCAAAATATATTAATAGAGTCCACTTCTCACTACGAAATTCAATTTAATTATTGGATTCCCGTTTTCTGTAGGGGATTACGGTATTATGTAAAGTAGTGGGAGACACTCCTGGGTTAAAAATCCATAACTAAGGCAGTGTGTAATATTATTAAAATTACCGTGTATGTTTCCTTTATTCTATTGTGTATATAGAATTAAACTTGTAATCCACTGCATGCATATTTATCTATATGTTTTCTGACTTCACTTATGGTTGCAGATTTCTAGAATAGGTTCTAGATTTAGAGTAGGCTTGGATATTGTTATATTAGTCAAAACCATCAGGAACTGTTGTTCCAATTTTCTTGAAAAATCAAGATGGTTAGTGACTTAGTTTCCAAGTCACGATAGATAATCTAAATAGATATATGTTTTAGGATATAATAGTCTAGAGAGAATATTTTCTTTTACGGTAAGAATTGACGAGAATTAGTTCATGTCTCGAGATTCTTGACTGGCATTAAGAAAACCTCATTAGGTATTTATTTATCTGATAATGACGTTTCTTGGCTTTAGTGACCCTTAGAGGTAATGTGTCTGACACAGTTTGCTAATCAATTATTTACAATTGTTGTGAATAGTTGAAGGTAAATTATAAAGCTAAAGAAAATAAATGTGTATAGTTGTGTGTAGAGAATATTAATTCTCACAATACGACAACTATAGGTGTTGGATACCAGATCTCCCGTCTAGTTATTTAAAATATCGTTTAATGATTGTTTTGATATTTGATATAAGAACTTACGACTATTGGATAGTTACTTGTTCTTTATAAACAGTTGTTACATATTTTAATACGACTAGTAGTGTCATTGATATAGAGATAAACATTAAGAAAAATATTCGGTTAAGTAAATAACCTAGAATAATGCTTTATGAGATTTTATCACTTAGACATTAGATGCTTATTCCGTATGGTAAAAGATGGCCTGATATGAGATCACACCATATATCCTTATCCATTTAATGAATAATGTATTCGGGAGTGAATAAATCTCATTTAACCAATGACTGTCATTTGACCATATATTTATTAAACTAATACATTGGATGTATGTAGTTTAATGAATTACAAATTACCTTAGATAGTTTTCTTTACTTCGTAACTTAGTAAATGAGTTTTCATGACTTAGTTACGTGTTTCTAAAAGAATACATATTGAACGTTTTGAATGGTTCGATAACTTTCAATATGTTTTTGTTGAAACACGAATAGAATATTTTGAATGGTTCAAACATTTTCGCTCTAAAGTTTTGAAAACTGTATCTTTAAAATTCATCATGATTCTTTGAATTGTTCAAATATGTTTGATATAATCAAACATATGAATTTATGCCAATTAGTTCTAAGGTTATTTAATGAATATGATTCTTACTCAATATTATTCTTCTACGATTCCATCATGATGGAATTGGTCAGTGGGAGAAATCGAATCTTATATGATTTGATTCGTTTGATATTGAGTGTTACCGAATTAGTTTCAATACTCTTGGGGATATGCTCTAGTAACACGAATTCATCATTTTAATTAATATTCCATTAGTTTCTACAGTTACGTAATGATATATATAGGTAGAAAATTCGAATCTTGAAAAGTTTGAGATTTGAATCTTTCTTTTGCATAATGGTTATATAATTGAAAGTACTTGTGCCTAGGAGGTATAAACAAAAGTTTATCATTTATTCTATTTAATAGAATATTGTATTCTATTTGATAAAATATATTTTCTATGATCCCGAGTAATAAAATTATTTTATTACTTGGTGTGTAACATCGGATGTTGACCATTGTAGAAAAAATTTGACTTATTGAAGTCAAATGTGAGAGTGATAAACTATAAATGGAACTACGTATTTAATAAGATGAAGATACCATTGGACATCTTCCATATAAGTCCAATAGGATGTCAGAATTATTTGCGAAGTATTTGATACTTAATGGTTCTGCTATTTTTTTATCGTAGAAAATTATCCTATAACTTGTAGTGGGAGCGATATTTTATATCGATTTCGGAAGTTAGCATTAAACCATAGACCTAAGATTGTTTATAGCTTACTACGATCAAGTTTGGAACTTGATTGAGCTGTCGTTATGAATCGTTCATAAAATATGCAAATGGTTTGCACATAAAAAGCAAAGTGAACTTGTTAGGGTTTGACCTTTATAGTATGACAGTGAGAAAGTTATAGTCAACAATCTATTGTAGATTTTGACAAAACTTGTCTCTAGTCACATTAATTGAATAATTAATGATCTTGATGAGTGGTAAAACTATCACTATTTCCCACTCATTCAACTTAATATTTTGTATAGTTTCTTGAGTTTTGTGAATATTTTGATGTGTTTTGTGTTATTTTGTAGATAAATAAAGTTTCAGGACATTCTTGAGGTGATTTGGAGCATAACTGTGAAATTTGTGTTTGAAATTTGGCAAAAATAGTATTTTGGTAATTTTTGGGCGTCCCGACACAAAGGGTATTTTGGTAATTTTGGGCATCCCGACACCGAAATAAAGTTTCAAGACATTCTGGAGGTGATTTGGAGCAAAACTGTGAAATTTGACGAAAGGGTATTTTGGTAATTTTGGGCGTCCCGACACCGAGGGTATTTTGGTAATTACACCACCATACCACATGTCAAAAATTCAACGAGCCGTCTTTTTTAGCCACCATGCCACGTGTCGAAAATTCAGCGATCCAAAAAAATAATAATAAAATAATAAAATCAAAAAAATAATAATAAAAAATTGGATTTTTTTGCCTATAAATAGATTTCGAATTTTTAGTTTCAAATGTACCAAATCCTCTGTAAATACTTAAATAAAAGAGAGTTCTTCTTATTTTCTTCTTATATTCAGTTTTATTTACGCTTTGTAGTAGTAATTTTATCCATCTATGAGGGGGTAACTTCTCTATGCTGAGGTAATAAGGTAATACTTTTACTTTTGGTATTTAGATTAATCTCCCTTAAAATATAATATATAAACTATTTAAAATCTGAATTAATAAAGGATACCGCCATTTTCGGACGGTTGGTTTAAGTTTATATTTCTGTTCCGCCTTATGGCTGGTATATTTGAATTTGACTTAATCAGGATACCGCCATTCTGGACGGTTGGTTTAAAATATCACAAGATTATATATTATTTTATGGGAGATATCCAAATAGTGAATAGTAGAAGTTAATTCATTTTACCTTAGCATTTCTTTTTATTACTTTTCAGCAATTTCATTTTATGTCTTTTAAGTTTATATCAGCTTTAGTTATGTGTTGTAACTAAGTTAGTTTTCTAGGGTTGTGATAAAATCTAATATTACCGATTTAAAAAAAAGGGTTAGATTATAGTTTGGATAATTAAAAGAATTATTTGTTGAGTCATAACCTTAATGACTTTTTATTAACTGATCACTAATAAAATTGATTAGATAAAACTTAAAATGAACTAGACATATGGATTTTAAGTTTAAAGATCTTATACTCAACAACCCACGATCTTCTTTAAGGATAGATAAATCTTTAATAGATTTCCTTACAGGATAGGAATATACCTGTTGGGCGGGGGTAATCAATAATTGGAATTCAATCTTAATGAATCTAGGTAATTTAATTGACATAGACATATGGTTCAATTTGATTATTCTAGGTATTTGTAAATGATCATCGGAAAAGGCTTTTACATAATTTAGTGTTCCAGATTAATAATTCAATATTTTACCCAACTATGATATAACTACTTCATCTTTTAATAGATATTAGAAAGATTCACAACCCTAGATCTTTGAGTCTTTTATTTTCCTTAGTATTTTCTTTTGTTTTTTATCTTTTTATTTATTTAGCAAATCTACAAATCAAATCATTCAAGCAATCAATTCCCTTCTCCCTCAATTAGATATTTGTAAATAAATAGTATCAACAATTAATAACAATAGTAGGAATTAAGTCCTCGTGGGATCGATATTTTTATACTACTTGAACGATACGTGCGCTTGCGTTATATGTGTGTGTTTACGCCGGTCAAGTTTTTGGCGCCGTTGCCGGGGACTTATTTTTCTTGAGTTATTAATTTTGAAGCTGTCTAATTTACTTATATCTAATTTTCCTTATTATTATCTGTAATTTTTATTTCTTTCTTTTGTTTTCAGGTGATTAAAAAATGGAACATTTTGAAAAATTACAAGCTTTACTAGAAGCAGATACACCCCAAATCCAGGAGCAACAGTCTAGTTTTCTGAGCCTGTTGTCCAGCCCAACAACTATCACTGGAAGCCAGAATCAAGCAATACTACATTTGCTCATCAGAATGAAATGGGGAGATGTGTAATATGTGATGGTAACCACCCGAGCGATCAATGTATATACCTTTCAGAGTGGCAGAATTATTGGAATCAACCAAGGTATGTAGAATCATCACATTTTCCATCTTATCCACCATCTATCTACGATCTTCATCAAGAACCAGATCCATCAGAGGAAGATCAGTTGAATAGCATGCTAAAAGATTGGTTCAAGAAACGAGAAGCTCAATTTGATGTACAAATTCAGAGTCAAGCAGCGTCTATACAAAGAATGACAGATCAAGTTAGACAACTAACAGACAACCTGAATCACATATCTCACGGAGCAAATTCAAATACTACTGAAGAAGCCTTTCAATATCCTGAGATTCATCATGACATCATAACAGAGGATGAGGCTGAGCAGTATCAAGAATCAGAGGTATCAGTTCAGGAGCTTGCACCAACAAAGTCTAATTCATTATATATGGTTCATGCATCGTGTATAATTTTATGCCTAAATATTTTATAATTTTAATATGCGATGAATGAATTTTAAATGCATGTTTATTCTTTTTTATTTCAGCAATGGTTTCTCCAATAATTATTATCCTCTCTAACAAAAAATTGACGGGAGAGAATTATGTAAAATGAAAAAGTAACATGAATGTCATTATGGTCTGTGAAGACCTTAAGTTTGTCCTAACGGAGGAGTGCCCTCCCGAGGTAGCCAGAAATCTGGCTAAGTTGTGCGCGATGCCTACCAAAAATGGGTTGCGGCTAATGATAAAGCCTGCTGCTACTTGCTAGTATGGATGTCTGAGGTTCTTTCTACAAAGAATGAGCCTATGGCTACAACATCTTTGATGATGGAGTCATTGTAGGGCATGTTCTGGAAGCCTTTGGAGTAGTAGAGTCATGATGCCATGGTCTCATCGATGATCGCTAGGATGAAGGAAGTGACATCAGTTCGGGAGCATGTCTTAAGGATGATGACCTACTCAATACGATCGAAACTAATGGAGCTCGTATTGATAAGCGTATCGAGGTGACCATGATCATGGAAACTCTTCTGAAGAGTTCCCTACAGGTTAAAGGCAACTATGTTATGAACAAGTTGTCTTTTACTTTGACTCAGCTTCAAAATTAGCTCACCCATTACGAGTCCATGCTGGTGGATTCTCGTAAGCCCAGTGGAGAGAAAAATATTGCCGAATCTTTTAAATCTACCAAGAACAAGAAAAAATTCACTGGGAAGGCTAAAACAAATCCAATGAAGAAGAACAAGAAAACCTCCAACCCCAAAGGAAAGTTTTTCCACTACAACAAGGATGGGCATTGGAAAAGGAACTATCCTAAATACATTGCTGAGATGAAGGAAAATAAGGCTACATGTAATTATGATTTACTTGTTATCGAATCTGTATTAGTGAAGGATGATAAGTCTGTATGGATTGTTGATTCTGGAGCCACTAACCATGTTTGTTCTTCTTTGTAACTACTTTATTCATTGAGGGACCTTTCTGATGGTGGATATACCATGAGGGTCAAGATAGAGGATGTCATTTCAGCAAGAGTAGTGGGAGTTTCCAATTTAAGTTTTTCCTATAATAGTTATTTAAATTTGAACAATGTGTTATTTATTCTTGATTTTCGCAGGAATTTGATTTCTGTTTCTAAACTTTTGATTTTCGTCTCTTTTAGTAGTAATTTGGTTATTATTGGTATAAATGGATTAACTATATGCACATGAAACTCAGAAGATAATTTATATGTTTTAAGGCCTTTAAGAAATAATTCACTGCTCAACACTGAAATATTTAAGGTTGAAAAACCTAAAACAAAACGGCAAAAGATTTCTCACAATGACACATATCTATAGCATCTTAGACTTCGTCATATTAGCCTTGACTAGATAAACAGGTTGATAAAGAATGGAGCTTTAAACCAATTAGAGCTTAGAACTTTACCAGTCTACGAGTTCTGTCTAGAATGAAAGATGACCAAGAGACCTTTTACTGGAAAAGATATAAGAGTCAGTCAGCCACTTGAGCTAGTATATTCAGACATTTGCATACCAATAAATGTAAGCGCCTGAGGTGGTTATGAATACTTCGTCATATTAATTGATGAACATTCCAGATATTGGTACGTTTACCTAATGTAGCATAAGTCATATACTTTTGAAAAGTTCAAAGAGTATCGTGCTGAGGTTGAGAACCAATTATGTAAGACAATTAAAACTTTACGATCAGATCATAGAGAACAATAACTTGACAAAGATTTTGAGGATTTCTTAGTTGAGCATGGGATAGTATCCCAGCTCACAGCACCTGGAACACCACAGTAAAACGGTGTTGTAAAAAATGAGAAATCGGACCCTACTAGACATGAATACACGAGACCGGACATCTGTTTTGCAGTGGGAGTATTCAGTAGGTTTTATTCTAACCCAGGATTGAATCATTGGGTGGTTGTGAAACATACTCTCAAGTATCTTAATAGAACGAGAAATTATATGCCTATATATTCCGGTGAGGATATGATCCTCAAATGATATACAGACTCTTATTTTCATATGGATGTCGATTCTAGGAAATCAACATATGGATCAGTGTTTACCCTAGGTGGTGGGGCCATCATGTAGAGGAGTATAAAGTAATCTTATATTGCTGACTCCACCATGGAGGTGGAGTATGTAGCAACTTGCGAAGTAGCTAAGAAATAAGTCTGGCTTCGAAAATTCTTGGGAGATCCGGAAGTTGTTCCAATATAGATAAACCACTCACATTTTATTGTGATAATACTGGTACAATGGAAAATTCCAAAGAACAAATAAGCCACAAGAAGGGAAAGAATATAGAGAGAAAATATCATCTCATCAGAGAGATAATGCAGAGAGGAGACGTTTTTATCACGAAGATTGCATCCGTAAAGAATCCGGCTGATCCATTTACAAAAACCTTGTCAGATAAAGTGTTTGAAGGACACCTTGATGGTCTAGGATTACGTCACATGTCCCATTAGCTCTAGTGCAAGTGGGAGATTGTAGGGATATATGCCCTAGAGCTTTATGTAATGTAAACAGAATTATATTTTATAAAATAATATGATGCATTATTCATTTATCAAAGTATTTTTTTTTTAAAATCGCATATTATAAATTATCTTGTTTACCCTTGATTACTCATGTGCCTTCAGACTTAATGTATGATTTTCATACACAAGAGGATTTAAGTTTAAAATTAGTAATCTAAAATATTCCATAAATAGCAAATAAAACGGGTACTTTATTTGTGGTTTATCTATAGTTGCAATCCATTTTGTAGTTGTATGGCGACCTTGATCTGGAATAATCCATGTGGTGACATGAGAATGAAGGTACCTTATATAATGTGATCATATAAGACTGGACCTAGATAGAAATATGTTTCTTATAATATCCGTTAAATAAAGAAAATCATTTCAATTTACTTGATGGTCGTATATGGATGGATTTGAATATTGAGTGTACTACGAACTCCTACGTGGCAGGCTATTCCATTTGAGTTACAAATATGAGGTTGGTATAGCAATCCTGACCAATAGCTACATACTTTGGGGACATGGTTTAGTGTGTAACTGGAAACATTTTACATAGATATCGAGTTCACTACTTGCAAGAAGTAGAGGAGTATCTTCCTTATAGATTTATTCGATACTTGAACGATTAGAGCGCTTAAGTATTTCTATTATGAATAGAAAGATTAACATTTATAATGGTTATAAATAAATCGTTCACTAGAGAATCAATGGTTCTTAAGGTAAAAATAATTAGAGGGGCATAACAGACATTATGACCCGACTCTAATTATAAGATACTCGTGAAGGGCCAATCTGTATGTAATGACTATATCGATGGACACCGGCATAGTTTGGCTTATTTTATCTATCTACGGTAATGAGAGTGTAGCTTCAGATTTTTAGTGGAATAACCTGAAGTTAATAATTTTGGTGGGATCAGATTTTCACCAACTGAAGGAGGAATCATGAGAGGCCAATTCAGACATGGGAAGAACTTCGAGGTCTCATGAGGAAACGATTCATACCTATCCATTACTACCAAGATTTGTATCAGAACTACAACATCTGTATCAGGGGGCCAGAAGTGTAGAGGATTACTATACTGAGATGGAGGTTGTCATGATCAGGGCGAATGAAGTGGAGGATGCAGAGGAAATTATGGCACGATTTCTAGAGAGCTTGAATAGAGAGATTGCCAATATGGTGGAGTTACATTATTATGTTGATTTAGAGGATATGTTTCACATGGCTGTTAAGGTAGAGAGGCAACTGAAGAAGAAGTCTACAGCCAAATTTGGTACTCAGACTACTTCTGTATGGAAGAGGAAATGGGTTCCTAATTATCGATGGGATGTAGGCTTTAACAAGCCAAGGGCCGAACCTAGTGCCAATGGTAAAGAAGTTGCAGAACCAAGCAAGGCTAGACCGAAACCTAAGAGTAAAACACCAAAGATTAAGGACATCAAGTGTTTCAAGTGTTTGGGCATGAGACATTATGCTTCACAGTGCCCCAACAGATGCACATTGGTGATTGATAAGAAGAGTGGTGAGGTACATTCTACCGAAAATGAGGTTGAGGTTGTTGATGATGTGCCTAAGATTGAGGATACTAGTGACAGAGAGGGAGCTATATACTCGCTGGATAACTTATCCTTAGTTGTAAAGTGTGCTTTGAGTGCATAAATTGTTGAGGATGAGAGTGATCGGCGGAGGGAGAACATATTTCACACTAGATATTGTGTGAATGGAAAGGGGTACAATATGATCATTGATGGAGGCAGTTGTACTAATGTCTCAAGTTCAGATTTAGTTGAGAGGTTGGGATTAGATTACTTGAAGCATCCCAAGCCTTACATGTTGCAGTGGTGAAATAAAGGTTACAAAGCAGGTATTATTGAGTTTTATCATTGAGCCATACACGGAAGATGTCCTATGTTATGTGATACCGATGCATGCAAGACATATTCTTTTGGGCAGGCCATGGCAGTTTGATAGGAAGGTCATACACGATGGGTTCAATAATAAATATTCCTTTCAGTATAAGGGAAGACCTATTACCTTATACCCACTTACACCGAAGCAAGTCCACGAGGATCAAGTCAAGTTACAACTTGAGAGAGATAGTGAAAATGAGAGTGCAAACACAGCCTTGGAGAAAACACGTGAGGGGAGTGTGATCGAACCTAGTAAGGAAATTAAGGCTAAGGCTAAGGTCGTGAGTGTTCCCAAAGGGAATGTGAGTGAACTTAAGGGGGAAACAAAATGGCGAGTGAAAAAAAGCTTCTACATGGGTGAGGGTGAGCGATGAGAGCTTTTAAGGCTAGCAAGCTGACCGACGTAAACACACTCGTATAACGCAAGCGCACATATCGTTCAAGTAGTATAAAAATATCGATCCCACGAGGACTTAATTCCTACTGTTGTTATTAATTATTGATACTATTTATTTACAGGTATCTAATTATAAGGAGAAGAGAATGATTGCTTTTGTTGGTTGAATGTGGATTTGATAAATAAAATACTTAAAGAAACAAAAGAAAATAACAAAAGACTCAAAGATCTAGGGTTGTGATTCCATAAAATATTATTCTAAAAATGAATTGATTCTCTTACATATGTGTAATAAATCAGTTTGCTAACTTGGAACACGAAAATATGCAAAAGCCTTCGTCGATGGTCAGACGCAAATACCCAGTATAACCCAATTGAACCATATGTCTATGTCAACCAAATTACCTCGATTCATTAAGATCAAGTTCCAATTGCGGCTACCCCCGCCCGACAGGTATATGTCTATCCTGTAAGGAAATCTATTAAAGGGTTATCTATCCTCAAAGAAGATCGTGGGCTATTGAATCTAAGGCTGAAACCTAAAATCTCTATGTCTAGTTCATTTTAAGTTTACCACATCAATCTTATTGGTGATCAAACAACAAGAAGCATTAAGCTTAAGACTCAATAAACAAACTAAAGAATTACCTATTCGTACTATTATCGAGATTGGACATCGATAATGCGGAATAGACTAGTATTGCACTTGTGCGTGTTATGGGAGCATAACGACACAATTCTCATACATTTGGGTATTGGATACTCATGCAAGTGTAATAGGAGGTTGTGTTTACCGATGGTACGGAAACAGCTTCGCTCTGGATAGACCCCTCGGAATCCCATTGGTAGTATGACTATGTGTCTATGGGAGTCCAAATCAAGGTAGGTGTATTTGGTCTTAATCGGAGACTTGCATCCCTAATAATTGCGACAATCAATATACTTTGGTTTTGGTCGTTCGAGACTTTAACAGGTTCTGTGTACGCCTCTTCTGTGTATACTGAGAATCCTAGTGTATTGGGTGTGATGTCAAGATGGAAGTATCACTCCAGTCATATGGAGATGATGATCACGCAGGATACAGAACTAGTACTCTTTAGTACAACAGTCATCGGGATAATATGACTAGGTCATGATTATCCGATTATAGAGACTAGTTACCAGAGATCCGATATATGCTTCGTACGGGGCATACACAATTCCAGCCCCAAGCCTTGCATGTGACATCCGATATTGGATCGTAATATGCAATACTACGAATACTACGTTTGATACAGATTATATATTCCTTTAAGAAAATTTCTGGGGAATTGGGTAGGCACGATGCTTTGCTAGAAGCCAATCATGTCTCGTAAAACGGTAAAAATGTAGTACTAGGTACGTACGTGTTTGGATAGTCCGACGCCCAGATTTACTGCCAACATATCCAAGGATCTCATGGGTCACTTCCCGAAGATTCACCGATGACGTATGACTCGAACATAATTAATCTAGGATTAATTGGTAGAGAGAGAAAATTAATCTATGATTAATTACAGAGATATTTTATCTGGGATAAAATACTATTTAAAGAGAGAGAACGATTAATTTGGAATTAATCGATAAAATAATATATTCGATATATTAAACGAAATTAGATTTTGACGCGAAATTAAAATTGGATTTTAATTCAGGAGAATAAATTAATTTAGAATTAATTCGTTAGCGACGTGAATAGTAATTTTACTAGGCATAATTATTTAATTAAATTTGATTTAATTACGTCACAATGGAAAATTCGTTATTTCGGAATTAACGAACCCGAGCCCGGAATGTGTTTGCGGGCCCACTCGAATTTTGAATTAAAGTGGGGCCCACAAGTCACATCGCAAGTCACCTTTTGTGATGGAAGTCACATCAACTTTGAGTGATGTGATACAAGTCATTTTTTGAGTGATGGGAGTAGTTAAGAGCCATTAATGCCATTTTCCCTCTAAATGTTTGTTTTTCTTTTTGGAAAAGCATATACCAAAACTTTGTGAGACTTTTGGTATTAGTTTTTAGAAAACAAAAACACAACACTCATCTCTCTCTCTCTTTTTCTCACCATGGCCGAATGGCCTTCTCCCTTTTCTCTCCATTTTCTGCGTGAACCTAGGGTTAATCTCCTTTGATTTTTGATTCAAAAATCACAAGTGCTAGCACACACAAGGAGTCATTCAAAGGTAATAGGGAAACCAATCCTTGAGTTTGGAATAAACACTCAAAGCTTGGAGCTTGAAGATCAACACAAAGGACACCTTGGCCGAAAGTTGGAGGAGGAATTTTTGTTGTCTACACATCCACTTAGCTGATCAAAGTGAGTATTTCCGCCATCTTACTTTGTTGTATTCACATATTTCATTGCTTAATTTGATCTTGGTTTGACCTAGAAAACCCAACATGAACCGCCCAAGTACTATTGGTGCTGAAATGGGCAGCCCTTATGTGTATTGGTTAGTCGGTTCAAATAAAAACACGTTTTATGCCATTTTGCGGAAAACTATTTTCGTAAAAGTTTCGCGATGTTTCTAACCTATTTATGTCATTATTTGATATCGAATAAATATGGTTAGGTGAAATATGAATGAATATTCATATTGGATATTTAATAATTTATTTGGTAATTTTAAAAGTTTTTTAAAGTTACGATTATGCCCGAACCGTGAGCTTCTGCTGCGCTCGCTCTAAAACCCCAACAACTGCAACATTACTTTTGTCCCCGATCTATATCTCCAGAAGATAATTGTGGCTCACCATTAAAAGGACCTGTAAAAATATAATGTGGGGGGGTGAGTCCGAAGGAACTCAATGAGTGGAGCTCTAAAAACCATAAAATAATGTTAGAAATACTCGTGTGGAAATCTCGCAACAAGTAACTGTCTTCTTAATTTATAAATTTTAAATTATGTCTCTCTTTCAAATTATTTAAGAAAAATATTTCATAAAGTCATTGGTCTAAATACCTCTGAAGATTTGTAAAACTTTGACACATGGGGGCTTTACGTATCGTCGTCCCCTATACGCCTAAACTTGTGGTCTTTGGGCATTACGTTTCACCGTCCCCCACTGATCTTGAACCAGGTCTGCAAACATATGCCATTGGGACATTACATATCGCCGTCCCCCAATGCATGCCACTCTCATATCCCTGAATCCCAGGCCTAGGGGCGTTACGTATCTCCATCGCCCTAGCTTAGAAATCTAGGATCCAGAGATGTTATGTGTCGCGGTCCCCCTAGTCTTACTCTCTATGTGCACATGATGTGTCCGTCAATTCCATAAGTTATACCTGAGGTGAGTTTTTCCCTCATGCTTATGAAATCATGAAATCACAGTTTGAGATTATTTTTATCAACAAATATTTCAAGTCACCATAAATCGATATTTTGATAAACTTTTGATAAAACTCTTTAATAATCAAGAAAATAAACTCTCTATTTCAAAATATAAAAACTCAAAATAAATATTCAACTCATAGTGTTACAAAAAGTCTGGTGTGGATCTTGGCTTTCGTGATCTCTGAACGTCTTGACGTCAATCTAATGTCAAATAAATTATTAGTTTCCTTGTTATAAGTAGATAATACATACGCAATACATGGTTGATGTTCTATGCTCGCGGCATGACTTATTGGGTGTTCATACACTCATACGAAACCCTTAAAGTGGCCCCCAAACCTTTTTGGATAAAACTGGAATTGATAAAATTTGATCTTGAGATTTCTGGTCACGCGTCGCGACACTTCTTATTGCGTTACGACACTCACCCCATCAGGTGAGGCAGTAAGCAACCTTTAATTTTTCGCGTCGCAACGCAAGGGTTGGGCGTCGTGACTCCCCCACGCATTGCGACTCCCAAGAAATAGGGTCGAGGTAGTATGTCCCCTCTATTTTACGCGTCGCGATGCGAGTCCTTCGGCGTCGCGACTCTCAAATTCCATAACAACACTATAGGCAAATTCCCAGTTCACGTCATGACTCTGGGTGTGCGCATCGCGACGCAACACTGTTTCTCAGGGCTTAAATCACTCCCTCACCATTCCAAGCTTACACAACCCTACTCAAGCCTTAACTATAATAAACACACAAAATATCATTAACTACATCCTCTAACACTATTTCATAACCATCCCATATACTTCAACTTAATTTCATGCTTAATGATTTTATAATTTGGGGGTTTCCTTACTAGCACCACTTTCTTAACCCAACAATCAACCAATCATCATCAATCTCATGCTAACAACATAACACAATCATCAAATCATCAAAATTCAACAAATCAAGATTTGGGTCAAGTTTCCCTTACCTTGTATTCAATCCTTCTTCACTACTAAGTTCCTCAAGCTTCCTTTCCTTCTTTCTCAACTTGATTTGTGATGGGTTAATCTTGGTTATCTTGAAATTTTGTAAGTAAAAATAACAATTACACGCTTGCTTCTTCTCTATTTTCGGCCAAATGGAGGGTAAAGGATGGTTTTGGTTCTTTCAATTTTATTTTGTTTTCTTATGAATTTTGTAGGTCTTTCTAGAGTTTAAAACTAGGTTTTGGGCTCAAGTTGGGCTAATTTTACTAAATTGTTGATTAAGGCCCACTTATAGTACAATATTAATTAGGTTTTTCAATCTAAGATTTGGCCTACTAAATCGTCCTTAAATTTCCGCTAATGCTCAGAATATTTTATCTAAATCAACAAATTACAACCTTGATTGAGCTATTAAAATTTTCTATCATTACAATTTGCAACTATTGTGGTGTCATCTTACAAGCGGGATTCTTGAAACATCGATCTTCAAGGAGCCCATTCATCATCCTTGTTGCTTTTTTGGGCGTTCATAACAATTCTTTGTGAGTTTCACGGGCTTCATTCCTGTTGGGTTCTCATCAATGAGTCACTAATTTTTTAAGTGACATTTTTGTAATAATCGTCGGTATTTCTTCTGGAATTTGACAATTGTTTTTACTGGAAAAAAATAGTAAAAAATCATCATAATAAATAGATCATTTTAGAATTAACATAACATTTAAACTTAATTACAAGCTATATATTCTATATTTTCCACCTAATATTAAAGTACATCAATCTAGAAAATGACGAACACAAATATCTAATGCTCCCTTAATCGTGGATTCAAACACATACAATAATCTAATTATTAGATGGATTTTCATAATTTCTAAGAAATATAATTTTATTACCATGATATCTCCTGGTTTGCCACTAGGAAATATTTTAAAAAACAATTACACAAAATATCATTCATTTTCGAGATGATGATGATTAGGGAAAACAACGAGCCGAGTATGGTATATCAATATCAATATCAATATCTGTATCTGTCACATTTAATCAGCAGGTAAAAAAATTATCATTTTTTCTGTCTCTAACGTATCAACCTTGCGATCTCTGTGTAGGTCCACAAAGATTTTACCTTTATTTGAATCGTGATGCCAATCAATGGGTATAGAAAATTATCACCTTATCTATCCATAAGATATCGTGGGCACCATCTCAATCGGATTTATGCCATTTTCTAATAATGATATAATAATTATTACTATTTGCGTGAATATCTTTACTATTTTTATTGTAATATCCCGGGTTTTTACGGAACAGTACGAGAAAATTTTCGAATTAAAGTGAAAGATTTGGAAAGTGATGGTATTTGAAAATTAGACTTCATATGCTGAAAAATAGGTGGGAATATTTTTAATTGAAGTTTCATCGCGTTGGAAAACACGTGGTTTCGAGAACCGGTTACGCGATTCATGTTTACATAGTTCTACGCGAAATAGATTCTTGTTTCGGCTATAAAACTTTCAAACGAACTCCGATTGAGCTGATTATTAACCATCAAACTTGTTTTTTCAAGACGAACAACTTTCACGTTGAACACTGTTCAAAATTTGTATCAGAAGAGCTTCATAATTATTAATTTTCGAGAATATTCAATGGCAGAGAGCTAATTGTACTTTTCAGGGGTCTGAATGTAAATTTCAGAAACTTTATTATATATACCCTAAATTTTCAAAAATTGCAAAGAAATCAAAAGCTACCATAATCACCCACTCGACCCCCAACCCTCAAAGTCATCATTTGCCATTGCTGGTTGCGCTGACAGCCTGCTGGCCAACGCCGGCCGGCGCGATCGACTAGAGGGGTGCGCCAGCCACCCCTCCGCCTTATAGTGGCCGGCGGCAGCCCTTGGACGCCGGCAATAGCAGAAAAGATGAGAGACACGCACATGAATGGGTTT